>CATIWQ010754807.1:0-20259 GCA_949673415.1 Euphorbia schlechtendalii | reverse complement strand
ACATAGTTACGGTCAAAGTTTGACCGGCGGTCAAACTTCGCTCCGTTTGACTATTACCGAACTTTAACATTTTCTCATCATTCCTTAAATATTGTAATAATATACCGATGTCGAAATTTAGAAATTTTAGGGTGTTACAGCATGTATCAATTAAGTTATCTATCATGTAATCACAACAAAACTTATCCCAATGCATGTTAGCAAACATTTTTACTCTAAACAAACACAATCAAAAATAAAATAAAAAGAATATGAAAATATAAAAACGTACCGTATTGCAAGCAATTGATCTTTAGAACGCACTTGCCTTCCCCGGCAACGGTGCCAAAAACTTGTTCGCCACTTTTCTACTGATAAGTTTAATAATTTGTTCACAAGATTCGGCTATATATCAATGGTGCCAAAAACTTTTTCACGAAAAATATAGGTGTTGTCTGTACCTCTTATCAAATAGAAAAATGATGATAACTACAAGTATACAGTTGCGATGTAGTTTTAAAAGATATCGATCCCACACGGAATGACTAGTTCTAAAGATCGAAAAGGAAGATAAAATAAAGAAAATATAATATAATAAAGTAAAAGTTAGGAAAGAAGGGTTAGAATGAAAAATGAGTAAACATAGGTATGAAAGATTAAAGAACCTAAATATATGGATTTTCCCTACGAAATAAGGATAGCAGTGAAAGAATGCAAGTTCAACAAAGATGTTATTATTCACTAAACTAATCTAACAGACTCGGTTCTAAATACCCAGATGTTCAATTATTCATCGCAGAGCAACACATGAAATGAATTTTCTAAACCTAGCGCAAACGAATTATGACAACTATATAAACCTGGACAATGTCAATATTATGCTTAGTACGGGTCGCTCTCACATAGCCATATTTAGCAAGTTACCATTCCAAAAATGTTACCTCACTAAATAGCGTTATATCACAGATCCAATGATTATACACGATATTGTTAATCTCGAAACTACTTTTGAAATTAACTCCAACGCATATAACTTGATTAACATAAAAGTACTTAACACAAAATAAGCATTATGACACATAAACATATCATAAACTTCGAAATAAAAAGTATAAGTAAAAAGTAAAGCAAAGCTGTAAGTATGCAAGTGAAAGCTAAAGTTGATCAAACCGTATCCACTCTTTAATGGGAGTCGTCAATTCCCGCAATTGCTGCGTCTTCTTTGAATTCGATCTCGGCCCGTACAGAACCTCCGCTAGGATGCTATTCTTTACGAATATTGAACAAATGACTATTGAAGAACGAAAAATTTTATTGATAAGTGATTTGCAAGTACACTTATACAACAATCGCTCGAGAATATAGAGAAATCTAGTGATCGAAATAAGGATTCGAATCACTTAAACATTTTCTTGCTAACACTTATGAACTTAGCGAATTCTCTATCTAAACACACACTATATCCCTCTCATGCACTCTAATATTTTCCCTCTCTGATCCACTGCACTGTGATGCACGAAATTTGTGAGGTCTTGAAGCCCTATTTATAGAATTTGAAAGGTTGCATCTATCCATACGAAGAGTCGTGTCCATTAGTGAATGATTGCATCTCTTCATTGTGATTGGTTATGAAGCTTTGATTTAATCCACAATGGATAAACACCTTTTCATGATTGGTTGACTTTTGATAAGTGTCTTTTCGTTGGTAGTTGATGGTGGTTGATCATGCTTATCTGGCGGTTGGTAGTTAAGAAGATAAAACCAGAAAACCGTCCAAGTCACGATCGCGATATACATGTCGCGACCATGAATCTTTGATTGGTAGACTTCTATTCTGAAGAAAAATAAGTTGCGACCGTGAATTGAACTTTTCTTTAGAATTCTTCTTGTAACTTCACCGATTTTTTATAGCTTCGATCCTAAACCAAATCTTTAAGATCCACGCATCTTTTTGCACCTTTTTCACTCTTTTTTCACAGAATTCCACTTTAAATCATTTTACTCCCAAGATTTACCTAGTATCTGCATTTGCATAAAAAAAAACTACATACCACGTGAAATCTTTTATATGAAGTATAAAAATGACTTAAACTATAGTGTTTAGTGTGTAAAATTATAATGATAATAAGCGTAATTATACACTTATCACTTGACATGACAAGGGATTATTTATCAGTAGGGGGCACTGTTATATAGGCATAAAATTAGTAGTTGTTGAAAGCTAATCAAGTTGAGTTGGACCTGTAAAAGGTTGTCTTATGAAACCTCACATCCCTAATTACAATTATTTTCCTAATTTCTAAGTCAACCACTTTTCATCCTTTTTAAACATGGGAGAAGCCAATGAGCACACCCTTTAAAGCTCTAGTTGAGAACTTATCTTTATGTGGTTGGACATGTGTGTAATAACATCTAAAAAAAACCTTGGACATATCATATTCTAGTTTTTCTAATACATCATCTCATATGGATTTTTCCATTTCAAAATTCTTCTTGGTATGACATTGATTATGCTTGTTGCCATCAATATAGCCTCTTCCAAAAAAATTTGGTAGATGTACCAAAAATAAAGAACTCTAGCAACATTTAGATGCACTATATGATTTCTCTTTACGATCCCATTATGTTGGGGTTAAGTAAGCACATCTTCTTTGATGTAGAATTCCTTTAAAGTTAAAAAAATTAGTGTAATCCATATTTAGTAACTCTTACCATTACCACTATGCACAACCTCAACTCTTGAGTTAAATTGATTCTCAACAAAAGTAATTAAGGTTGTCAAGTCTTGTAGAACCTGAAACTTCTCTTATTATAAAACCATCCAAGTGGCTTGAGAGGAATCATCTACAACTTCTAAGAAGTACTTTGCTAAGTTGTAGGATCCCTATATATCAATTTGTGGTAACTACAAAACTTCTTCAATTTGAATATAACTGAGTCCAAAAGGTAATCTACATTGTTTTACCAAATTGCAGATATTACAATCATTATTTATGAATTCATAGTCTTTACTATATGTGACATAGCTTCATTTGTGGTATGGCTCAATCTCCTATGTCAAATACATGAATCTTTATTTAAATCAAAACTAGATAAAAAAACAATAAACTTTTGCAATCTCTGTGTATCAAAAGAATATTTTATTATTTTGTATAGACCATAATTCTTCCAAGATACTACCAATATCTCTTGAGTAACTTGGTCTTGTAGGTAACATCAATCACATATGAAGTTGACATTAACCTGCATGTCCTCCATAATAAATAAAAGATTAAATTGAAATTTTCTTAACATACAAAACATTCTTTAGAATGAGTCTACTGGACAACTGTCTATCACCAGTGACTTCTACCACTTTCTTTGTTTCATCAAGTAAAATTACAATGTGTTGTGCTTGAGATCTTATATTTATGAATAATGAAAGATTTGAATTCATATATGAGGTTTTTCTACTATCAATCATTCATTCAGAGAAAAATGAAATTCTATGTGTTGAGTTTGTGCTTGAGAATCTAGCAAAAGTTGTAACTAAAAAAATCCTCCCTATGTCCTCCATTTATAAAGTTAAGTGGCAATTCTGCAACATCTTTTGCTTTTCCCTGCATCTTTACTTTGTGTGATTTTATTATTGCAAAGAGTGCAATTTCTGCCATCTAAATTTATAACCTCTATCATTAACCCTTTTTTCAAACCAATTGTTATTCTTTGGCTGAGATTTTCCTAGGTAGTTTGTAAATTCCAAAGATTGGTTAACATGAACTATAACCTCTATCATTAAACCTTTATCAGCCTCACAACTTTTATGTAGTCCCATAAGAAATTGGATTAGCTTATCTTTCTAATTAATCTCCAAAGTTCTCTTTGTTACATTGTAGAGACATCTTTCAATAGCACCAAACTTACATATTGGATACTTTCGTTACTACATCCATTTCATCCCAAAGCTTCTTTAACTTTGTAATAGCTCATAACAGAGTTATTCCCCTAAGTTAGTAAAGTGATATATTTTTTGATTTGATACAATCTTGGTCCATTACTGCCTCTAAATATCTTTTCTAATTCCTTTTACAGATCTTTGATTCTTGAAGTACAAAGAAAATCTTCATTGCATTCCTTGGTCATATATTTAGGAATCCATGAGGTGACTAAAGTGTCATTTCTTTGTCATTTCTTGTAAAGTGGACTATTTTCAACTTATATTTCTAACTCGTCTTAAATATAAGATAGTTTATCTTTGACTACTAAGGTCCTTTGTATAGATTTACTCTAAGGAAGATAGTTTTCTCCATTGAACAAAGTAGGAACTAGTATTATACTTGAATTTTCTTGTTGAATAGAGTTTGCATTTATCATCTATTCTAGATCATGGAGAATGAAATCTTCAACTTGATCTGCAGTACTTCAGGCTCCCTTAGCAGCAACTCAATTCCTAACCATTAAGCTCCGATACCATGATGAATTAAATAAAGAAATTCATTTATATTTCTTAGTGATGAAATTGGATACAGATAGCTCTATATACATGCAAGTATAGAGTAGTTACAAATAGCTAGTAAGCTAGTAAAGCAAATAAAAAAAATGCCACCAAAGTCATATAGATCTTTATGTGGGAATTCTCTTGGATTGCTGACATATCATTATTGAGATGGCATGTGCTTTGGTTGAGGTAGTTGAGCTACAGCTGCTCATTGGCATATTATAGTTTGAGTCCTTCCTTGCTACTTTTTGTGTATGTTAATACTATTCATCAAAAATCAATCGACTTGCTGGCAACTGGATGGGTTAATGCATCTACGGGGCCCATGCCCGGCCCCATTTATGACCTTACGTCTGTAAGTTTCATATTATTAGTTATACATGGCCAAAAATATGTATATTTATTGATTTAAACTTTAATTATAAGTATATAAAATAAGAAATTAAAGTACCTATTATTTTTTAAATTATTGCATGATGAAAGATTAATTCGGATAGCAAAGAAACTTTGATCCGACATGGTAAACTTTATGTGACTGTCTGTCGTTGAAAATGGATCGACTAGTGCTACAGTCATTGACCTTTTTCATGGCTTATATTTTATCCATGTTATTGTAATATTCATGATATCATTATCAGTTCACGGGTATGCCATAGCTTATTATGGAAAAGCTTTGAGAATCTATACTTTTCAACTTATTCATTAGTCGGTTCAGTTCAGTTTAGTACATATAAGTACTATGTACCTATAAATTTATGCTGAAATAAGTACATTTCAGTTCAATACACCTACAAATAAGTTGAAAACAACAACCCCTAAATAATCAATCCATTTGAAATGAACTAATAGTTCTCATTTTGTGTTGCCAATGATATCTGGTCACTTGAGAACATATAATTTGAAATTTTACATGATAAAAAGTTTTAATTACGAGATAAAATATTGAAATAGTCTTTTATTTCGAACCAATTATAAAATTTTCATTTTCAAAGAACACCCAAATGATTACCCAAGGAAAAATATTAGCAATAAAAGATACGAGGGATTAACAATCATTTCTATCATTGAGAAAAATTGTTATATTTTTACAAATACATAAATTTCCATGTACAAAGTAGATGCCTTTGTAATGATTGTGTTCATATAAAGGGGTTGTTGTGAAACACTTTTTATTTCTTCAGTTATTTAGTAAGTTCTTGATACGAGTTTGCAGAAATACACTTGCCAACAATCTTCCCGCCAAGTTTGAGTTGCTTTCATATCATAGACCAAATTAAACTTTAATTTGTCTACGTACTACAACATGAATGAACCAACAATAAATGCATCTACTAAGATTATTCATACCATTATCGTTGATCATTGTTACTTCTCAAGCTCAAGGAGTTTCTATTTAGAGGACACGAGAACCGAGTGCATGATTACTCATAAGTTTGATCACAAATCTAACAACAAATCTTAAGGTGGGGTGATTGGAAATGTTAGAAATCTGATACCGAAAATAAATAAAAATCAAAAGAGTAAGATATATGTGTGTAGACGAAATCATAACATAATCTGATTGCTTTTATGTTGTTAGATGTGTTCAACTCTGGTTACATGCTCACCCCGTCTATCAAGTACAACACTCTCAAACTCCACAAAGTTTTTTCATGGTATTATAGTAGCAGCCATAAAATCATGATGTAGTTGCGCTTGAAGGAGAATATTGGAGATATTGGAAATTCTGAAAAAAAAAATGAATGATATTCAAGAGTGATATGTAAGCAATTTAGATTGGACTTTAGTATAAGATAAATTGATTTCATGTTAGATAATTCAACTTTACTTTTATGCTTAGTCAACTTATATGTAAAATGAGTTGAATGGCATTCTTTCCTTCAAATTTAAAGTTTTAAACACGCTCAATGGCCCATGAGCACTTGAGTATAATTGTATTTATGTTGTGGGATCCAAGTTTCACGGGCTGAGTTTTTGACAACGCACCGTGCAGCACTAGCACTCGAACGACTCATGATAATGCACTAGAAAAGCCTTAACACAAGCCTTGACAATGGCTTAAACCTTTACCTGCGGAAGTGAATAAGAATGCAGAAGCATAGACAAAGTATGAAAGCACACTTGTGGAAGCTTAACAAACCTTATTAATACTTCACAAGGTATTACAAAGCTCACTATACTCACACAACACCTCTCCAAGCTCTCTAAGATTACACTTTGCAATGTTGAATAACAAATGAGGGGTGAAGCCTTTTTATAGGCATGTTCACCTCCTTAGCAAATGGCCTAGATTGGTTCTCTAGAAATATCCAAGATTTAATGGCTAATAATGCTTATTCTAGAATTTACATGCATAAAAATCTAGCCTAAGTCTGTTTAGTGATGGATTCTGGACGTTTCCTTCCAATTTTGGCATCAATAGAAGCTTCTGGAACTTCTGGCGAAATTTAGCAAGGGAACTGGGACCTTATAGCAGGCCTGCATGCCTTTGGGCTATTTTCTACGAGCTATTGGCAGATTTTGGCCCATTTCTCACATGAACTTGCCTTTTATTCATATTTCCTCACACAAAACTTTACCCATTGCATTTTGAACATATCATAGACCTTTCCATGAAGTTTCATCCTTGTGTGCATCCATTTATGGAAAAAGTTGTGTCCTTGTGCGAGATTTCCCTTCGCATCACGCCTCGCCTTGTGGCATTGCCTCTCTACGAGCTTTCTAGCATGTGTTCCGCGAGGATTTGTGAGATAAGATTCATGGGCCATGACATTCTCCCTCACTTGAAATTGCGACACCCTCATCGTGAGCGAAGCTTTGCTGCTCCTAGGTGTTTGCGTCCCTTCGCCTTCTCGTCGCATCTTGGATGGGTATATCCAAGACCATCCTTAAGCACTCTGCTTGGTGATATCCCAAATGTTAATGCAGTAATAGAATGCTGGCCACACTTCAAACCTCCCTTTGTTTGACTTGGAAAAACATCTTCGCACTTGCATTGCACAACGTAAGAACCCCCTCCTTGCGCGATCACCATTGCATTGGTGTTTGGCATGATTGTGGCATTCATTTTGCCCAATAACTCCATGCCAAGCACTAAGTCCAAATAATCGAGAGGTGCAATGGAAAATTCTATCTTACCTCTCCATGCTCTGATGGCAAGTGGTACCTCTTTGGCCTCCCCCACTAGATTCGTTTATGCGCTATTCACTCCCTTGAAACATGCATCGCATGGTTTCCACTCTACTTCTAGAGTTCGAGCAGCTCTCTCGGTCATGTAACATTTGTCCACCCCCATATCGAGCAATCCCCACTTTGCTCCTTTAGCGAACTTGGCCTTGATAAACAAATGCCTTGGGTTGGGCTTATCCTCCCATGTCCTTGTCGTGTTTTGTTGCTTTACAGAAGCCACACTTCTTGGACCCTCTTCCTCGAAGTCTTGTATCAAAGTGGCCAACTTCTTCTTTGACAGATAATCTCTCGCTAGATGCGGTCCTTTACATAAGAAGAATGAAAACGATCCCTTTATCTTTAAGGCTTCTCCATGCGAGAATTTTGCTTCAGTTGGCTTAGGGTAGGACTTCTCCTTATCTCCCCCTCCCTCAGGTTAGAACGGTTTCTTACCTTTATCTATTGTATATTCCTTTCTCTCAAAGTCTGCAAGAGATTGGGCAATGCAGAGTGCCTCCGTAATATCTCGAACATATAATCTTTGCAAATCCATCTTTGCCCATCGAGTTAGTCCATCTGTGAATGTGAATAGTACTTCTCTTGGCATAATGTTGGGGATGTCCAACATTAAGTCCAAGAATTCTACCACATACTCTCGGATATGACCATCATTATAGCGAAGATGGCGAAGCTTTGCTCGTACCTCCATCTCGGCATCCGTGGGTAGGAATTATCACCTAAATTCATCCTTAAACTCATTCCATGTGGTAACGATTGCCTCATTACCTCCCACGAGTTGAGACATACGTATCCATCAAGATAGAGCGCTATCCTTTAAATAAAGAGAAGCTTTGAAAATTCTTACTGTGTCATCTTCTAGATTGGTTGCTTCGAGGTAGCACTCCATAGTGATGAAGTTTTCGATGTCCTTCAGTGTATGATTCCCATTGTACACATTCAACTTTGGCACCTCAACCCTTGGAGTTATCCTCAAAACTCCACCAGGACATTGAGCATTTAAGGCATTCACCCTTGCTCAACCTCTTGGCACCTAACCGCTTGTGCTCTCGATGCCTCAAAGTCTTCCTTAACCTAAGGACATTACCTTGCAATGTGTTTAATCGCGTGGTATACTCCTCGCAAGCCTTGGTACAGCGTTCAGCCAATACGTTGAGAGAACTTAACATGTCATCCCTCAACCGTTGCACAATCCTAAGCAATTCTTCCTTCAATTTCCCCCATGCACCTAGCGACAATTCCCTCCACCATTAGAGTATGTTCTTCCCAATGATCATTGTGATCTGCAACAACAAGTTCTAATCATGCAACCACTTATCGATGTTTTCCATAGGGTCTCTAACTTGAGAATTGTCCCTACGACTGCCTTTGCAAGAATTCCTCTCTTACTTGCAAGGTTCAGCTATATTCAGCTCCAAGTTGCTTACATTTTCGAAAGGATTCGACATTACTCTGATGCCAATTATCACAGGCTGAGTTTTCGATAATGTAACGTGTGACACTAGCACTCGAACAGCTCACGATAATGTGATAGAAAAGCCTTAACACAAGCCTTGACGATGGCTTAAACCTTTACGCGTGGAAGCAAATAAGAATGCGGAAGCGTAGACAAAGTAAGCAAGCACACTTGCAGAAGCTTAACAAACTTTATTAATACTTCACAAAGTATTACAAAGCTCACAATACTCACACAAAACTACCTTCTTAACCAATGACTTAGATTGGTTCTCTAGAAATATCCAAGATCTAATGGCTAATAATGCTTATTCTAGAATTTACATGCTTAAAAATCCAGCCTAAGTTGGTTAAGTGACGGATTCTGGACATTTCCTTGTAACTCTGGCATCAATAGAAGCTTTTAGAACTTTTGACGGAATTTGGTAAGGGAACTGGGCCCTTACAGCAGGCTTGCATGCCTTTAGATTGTTTTCTACGGGCTGTTGGCAGATTTTGGCCATTTCTCGCATGACCTTGCCTTTTATTCATATTTCCTCGCACAAAACTTTACCCATTGCATTTTGAACATATCATGGACCTTTCCATAAAGTTTCATCCTTGTGCGCATCCGTTTGTGGCAGAAGTTGTGTGTCCTTGTGCGAAATTTCCATTCGCATCATGCCTCACCT
This sequence comes from Euphorbia schlechtendalii, assembly GCA_949673415.1. Taxonomy (NCBI): domain Eukaryota; kingdom Viridiplantae; phylum Streptophyta; class Magnoliopsida; order Malpighiales; family Euphorbiaceae; genus Euphorbia; species Euphorbia schlechtendalii. Next base: position 10,491 of record CATIWQ010754807.1, on the reverse strand, counting down.
TATGGCATTGCCTCTTTGCGAGCTTTCTGGCATGTGTTCCGCGAGGATTTGCATGATAAGATTCACAGGCCGTGATATAAGAAACCTGAATCTGAAAAACAACAATGGTGTGATTGGCTAGGTCGGGGTTGCCAAGGTATCCTATCCATTGATAAAGTTAGTGAAGAATGATTGATGAGAGGATAATTAGTTATCACACATTTGTCTGAATTATGTTATTGTATTGTGAAAATGTTAGTATTTTATTGTAATTGGATTGACTGATTGACTAATGCGATCGTGATATATCATCGAACAAGTCAGGAGAATGCGAAGTGCTTGTTTGTTTGGGTTCTATCACGATTGAGGGGTCTAGGGGCAAAGCCCCTAGTAGCGAGGTTCTAGGGGCAGAGCCCCTAGAGGCGAGGTTATAGGGCCGACAGCCCTTGGTTGGGTCCCGGGGCAGCGTCCCGAAGGAAAATTTTTGTTTTTGTATAATAATTTCAGTGTAAAAATCCTGAAAATTCGTGTCTTTTGGACATGTTCCTTGAACAAATATAAATACCTGAAACTTATCATACATCAGATTGATTCAGAAAATCATATTATTTTCGCATTCTAAATTCTTGTTTAAAATTATGATTTTATTCGATTGAAATTTTGGTAGAACCACCAAGACAGTTTCAATATGATAATGTTATCACAACTTCGGATTCATCCAAGTAATCATCTGTATTTCAAGTAGAAAATAGGTGATGATGTGGCATTACCGTTTATGTTTATGTGTGCCCATTCAACACTGGGCCGAAGTCATAAATGTCTCTATGTGGGCTATTTCTTAGTTGCATTGTTTGGTGGCCTATGATTATATACTCATGTTATTATGTACTCGTGATTGAATACCTTTATTTATTTATAATATAACACATTAAATATACAATCAAAAAATTAAATTAACAAATGGATTGTCTTCAACCTCTCCCACATTTAACGGAACATTTTTAATTCATTCGACACATAATTTGGTAGTGTTTGTTTGTGTTCACATCTCTTAGACTATATAAAAGTATCCAATTATATAGGTTTTGTCATTACCGATAATCAACATAAAAGCGGAAACCGTAAGTATACGGTTGGGATGTAGTTTTAAAAGATATTAATCTTGCGAAGAAATCAATGTCAAGCCAAGATGTGTCATGAAAATAAAATAAGAAAATGAGGTAAAATATAATAGTAAATAAGCAACTTCTCGAATGAAATAAACTCAATATAGAAATCACACTTATTTTGGTTCTAAATATTATAGACTTTATATACATGCACAAAATACATAAAACGACACATATAAATGTCTATTAAATCTATCCATACGCATAAAATAAACCTAAAATTAATGTTTATGCTTAACAAATTGCTCTCACATAAATTACTTAGAATGCCGCAACTCTAAATATCTTACACATGAAAATCTAGTAGTTATATTTTAAAAACTCCAATGTTCAAACCCACTCTCTACAGGATTAAACACATACAAATTAAGTGCAGATTTTAGTGATTATAAGAGAAGAAAATTTTCCTCAACGGTTAGTCACAAGATAAACTGTTCACTTATTACTATACTTAAAACATGGCATATAAACACAAATAATATAAGAACATAAAGTATAGGCACGGGAAAGATAAAGATGAAAAGGAACACAATCAAAATGTTTGAGAACTCTAATGTTTAAACCATTTTCTAAAGAGGTTGCTAATCCCACCCACCGTGATCTCTACTCAATTTCAAACTTTACTTGCACGAAACATCTCTCTCGAGATAGATTTCTTGTATATATATAATAAAATATTAAGATCAATTATTTTATTGATAAGTGCTTTGCAATTACACCAAAATAATAAAATTTCAATAATAAGTGGAAATCTACAAAGTGAATGATTTCGCTTTAAGTTTTTACTTATCTAACTATTAAGAATAAAATAAATATGAAAATTCTATGTCTTCTCTCGACCTCTATATCTTGATCTGACCGAAATTCACCAATATATAGGGGTGAAAAGTTGTGGAGTTTCACTCCTTGTTGGTTGGTGAAAAGGTTCCTTTCCAATTGGCAGTTTTGTCGGTTGAATGACGGTTAAACTCAAATAAGATGAAATAATCCACAAGCATGAATTAAGTATGTCATGATAGTGATAATGTGTCCCGGTCATGACTTTTGCTTCTCAAACATTCTGCCTCTGCCTATAGTTATTTCACGAGCACAAATTGTATGTCGCGGACCATGCTACTTCAGGAATCTATGATCTATGACTTAGCCATTTTTTAGGTTTTCTTCACTTGACATGACTTGTCTTCATATTGTGTTCTTTTGCATCCTTTTCTACACATTTTGTAGTTTATTCCAATTCCAAGAAAATTTCATCTACATTTCAACTAGACACTGTAATTGCAACAAAAACAATTACATATCACGTGAAATCTTTTAAATGAAATTATAAACAATTAGAAAGGCTATGTGAAAAGAAAGAAATATATACTCAAATAAGTGATATTTTGACACTTATATACATGGTATCAAAGTCTGTTTATGATGTTGTGTCATCTGTTAATATTGTTCCATGCTTGAAATGAATTTGGGCGTATGGGTGTGTTAGATATCCAGCATTGATTGAGGCTTAAGAAATGTTGCTCCTTATATATATGTGGGACAACCCTTACTTAAAGGTACATTTTGAGGTGTGTTCCTTTACTGTTCACATCTCAAACACCTTTTTTCCTTCGAAGCATCCAATCACCCAATATACGGAGAGCTTGGGGATTTCATCAGGTAATGTGACAACGTCCTCTCAATCCTCAAAGGTCCACCTTCGCTCCTACACTTGATTTCATTATCTCATATATTATGTAAATGACTTTTTATTACCCCGGTTTACTTTACCCCAGCTGCATCCTAATCCAACCCAAATCTATTACTTAACTGTGATGAGTGAGTCTTCCAATAATGATTTTTTGTAAATGATTTTTTCAGTTGTAAATAGGGATAAAATTTATAATTTAACTTCATTAAAAAAATAAATGAGAAGAGATATTATAATTTTCAATAATTACTAGTTTTTCTCTTCTCCTTTTTTCCCGTACGGGAACTTTGTCCAACTACATTCAGATCCGATCCAGGTTGCACACCTAGCTATGATGAGTGAATCGTAATTAGAATTTTCTATGTTGATAAAGGTTGAGCTCGAAATCTTAAGTGATATTACTTACCACTTGGACTATTTTTCAAAAAAAAAACTTAGCACTTAGACCAACCGTCAATAGTTTTTTCATTTATAATAGTTACATAGAATTGTAAAATTGTTTGGTATTAATTTAATTCATCACATTTGTGACCAAATTTTTTTAAAAGAAAACTCCAAAGAAACAACTTGTTTCTTTGTCAGGAAAAGATTGAAGCGGGTAAAAATTTCAGGGCGAACGTCCCAACTAGGTTGATGCGATCACTTGCCTACAAAACACACACCCCTCTTTTAATTCATTAAAATAAAGATCTCCGGAGAGATAAGTTATGTACAATCAAGGAGTAAGTTCGGGTGCATAAAACATCACTTGCACCAAATGGTAAGGAACGCCTATTACATAATAAAATAAATCTACAATGATAGTAGCTCGCTAGAAGAATATCCACCTCGGTACCTTGGTCTTCAAATATAATCTTGTTCCATCTTCTCCATATATTCCATGCAATTACAAAGCAAAGCGACGTCGTAAAATCTCTGCAGGGCCCCAACAGAAATAGAGCACGCCAACACTCCAAGAAAGAATGTCCCGATGCCGCAATAGTTATTACCACACCAAACAATCTAAAAAGTTCGCACCAAATTGATCGCGCCATCGAGCAATGAAATAATGCGTGCGTCATCGATTCGACACCTCCACACAACGGACAACAATCATCCGCAACACATCCTCTTCTAAAAAGAAAAACTTTCTATGGTAGTCTTCTGTGCCACACAAGCCATCCGAAGAATTTAATCGTTGGTATAAGGTAAGCCTTCCAAATAATATTGAAGTCGAAACTCACTTCACGATGAATTGAGTCATACCATTGATTGTAAAAACCCTTTGCCGAAAACTGTCCCTTACCGTCAGCAGCCCATCCGACAACATCATTCACCAAACCGAAAAACTGCTCCCTCTCCTCGTGATCATCCGCTTCTCCGTCTTCTTGAATAAATATACTCGGATTAGATTGCAAAATCCAATTCCTAAGTTGCATGCACCTATCTCGAACGTTTTCTCTCAAAATCCTCTTCCAAAATGGCCTTGAGCAAGGTGTGGTACCAAACAAAAACATGCACCCCTCTCAGATCGAACAATGCTTTCTGTTACACAATCCATATAGATCTTCAAAAAGCAATGTAAGTGGTACATTCGAAGTCCAGTTATCATACCAAAATGATGCTTCCATCTCATTTCCAAGTTCCACTTTCACATTCATTTTAAACAATCTCCAAAACCTTTCCCTCACTACACAACTCGCAATCACACCCTTCCAAACATGAGATAGCCCTCGTAATTCATTCCTCTCCAAAACAGCCCATGAATTAATGTTATACCTCCTCACACATAATTCATACCACAACGTCTCCTTATTCCCACATCTAATTCTCCAAATCCACTTAAGCAAAAGGCTACAATTAGCCACTTTAAAGTCCCTCAATCGTAAACCACCATCACATTCTAGAAGTACCATCGTATCTCAACCAACTTTACATATACCCCTTTCTAGCGCATCACCTTTCCATAAAAAATTCCTCATCATCGTAACCATTTTTGCATTCACCGCTGATGGTTGCTTGTATAGCGACATCAAATAAATCGGTAATGATGCCACCATCAATTTAATCAAAATAATCCTCCCACTATACAACAAACTACGACCCTTCCAACCTTGCAAACGATTTTGGAATTTCACAATTAGAGGGTTCAAACTCGACATAGGAATTAGTCTCAAGCTCAAAAGGAACACCAAGATAAACAATCGAAAATTTTTCTACTTTACACCCTAGAATTCTAACCGTATTCACAACTCTATTCTCCTCAACGTTAACTCCAAGAATAGAACTCTTATGAAAATTAATGTTTAATCCCGACATCAACTCAAAGCACTTCAAAATACACACAACCACCGGTATTAAAGTTTCATTTACTGGAATAAACACATTGTGTCATCCAGGAACTGAAGTAACAACACGTCATTTGCATAACTGTCAATTTGAAATCCAAGGATCTACCCTGATCGAATACTCCCATCGAAAAGCTGTTTGAGCCCTTCTATGGCTAATACGAAAATAAACGGAGAGATAGGGTCCCCTTGCTTCACTCCTCTCTACAAGCTAATTTGATCACATGACTGCCCATTTATTGAAATTATAGTAGACGAATTCTTTCTACACTCTGAAAGCCATCCAATCCATTTCCCATCAAAACCCGCGTCAATAAATTCCCATGAGATACAATTATATGCTTTTTTTAAGTCTAATTTTAGAGCAAAACATGAACGTCTACTAGCATGGATAGAGTGAATTACCTCTATCACGTTAAACGAACACTCATGGATGGTTCTTCCTTTGATGAATGCAAATAGATTTTCCGATATTAACTCCGGAAGGCATAGTTTGAGTCTCAGCACAAGGACCTTTGAAACAATCTTATGAATCCCATGCACTCACGAAATCGGTTTAAAATTACTAATCGATGATGATCCCGGAACCTTCGGAATTAGCACGGTGAATGATCTTTTTAATGAATTCGGCAGCCCCCCAGCCGCAAACAACCCATCAAAAATATCCATCACCAACGGTTTTAATTCGATCCAAAATCGTTTGTAGAAAAAGAAGTTAAACTCATCCAGACCCGACACTTTACCCTCATTACATGAATGAATCGCATCCCACACTTCCCCCTTCGTAAATGGCACAATCATTCCCTGATTCAAACGGCCTCTAATTTGCCGAAAATCCAAATTCTGAAGAGAAAACAGGATCAGCGGTGAAGCAGGGAATAAATTAACTTAGAACCCCCTAATTACAGCCCCAATAACACTCTGATCGGTCTCCAAAATGCCATCTATTGATATCTGATTCCCTCGAAATCTTCCGAAGCCATCCGATGGTAAAACTTTGTGTTATTATCCTCTAATAGAGTCCATTTTACCCTTGATTGTTGTTGCCCAATTTTCTCCAATTTTTGCCTACACGTAGCCAATTAAGACCACACCACATATAACTCGGATCCACTAGACCTGTCAACCAGTCTAATCACCACCGCAGATGTTAGAGCTAACATAGTCTCCTTAAGCGTTTTTATCTTCTTCTCCAATTCTCCAAAATTTGTTAAGTGTCACGGTCTAATTGATTCACTAAGTTTTCGTAGCTTAAAATCTACATCTTTCATCACCTACTTCCTTCATATCTTCTCCCATTTCAATTTAATGTAAGGGTGAAATTTCGAACAATCCCATCTGCAGTTGAGCTGTGCCACGGTTACCATGCTCATCATTGGCCAAAAATCCCCAATCGATCTTGAAGTCAATACACGATCTATCCACAAAAAAAATTGTGAATTCGACCATGTATAGTCACGTCCACCTAACAGAATATCCATCAGCCCATTATTATTAACGAAGCTTCTAAATGAGTTCATCTAGTTCGTCATACCCTCGCCATACCTCTCCGAGCTATGTAATACTTCGTTAAAATCACCACACATGATAACATTTGGAAATTCCATGAATACCGCAGACAACCCATCCCATAACCGATCCCTATCCGCGAAAGTAGTTGGTCCATAAACACACATAACGTAAATATCAACATTACTAGCCACAAAATGGACAAAAAGCCGTCTATCATTAACAGTAATCACATTCCCATTTATTAGCGACAAGTTCCAAGAAATTAGCAACCCCCCCAATCGACCTTGCGATGGTGAAAAACTATACTCAAAGTTGTTATGACCCCAAAACTTCTTAACTATACGTTCATCAACGTTCACCGCTTTCGATTCAATAAGATAAAAAAATAGCAAATTCCATCTCCCAATTAAATTCCTAACAAAAGATTGTTTCAAACTTTTTGCTATCCCACCCCAGCAATTTCAACATAAAAAATTCAATGAAATGGATAAAAATAATAACCTCAAGTATCTTCTAACATGATATCATCTCCCTCTATCCTCGAGAGCCTTTACAATGACATCTACGTGTTGGCCATCGAATATTCCTAGCCTCTCACCATTTTAAAATTCATCACCTCCTCACTAAACCTTTACTCGTTCTCGCATGCTCTCAATATAATCTGATTCATATTTGATATATCTAGCCTATCATTGTTTCCATCAGCCGTTGATCGAGACAGCACAACAAGCTCAATTCCATCAGCCCCCACTTCGTTAACGGTCCGCAATTGCACACCCTCAGTCCCGACTACTACAGCCCCTACTGACCGAGACAACACCTCATTCCCCGAAACTGCCCCCATTAACCGAGACAGCACCTCAGTCCCCACTACAACAGCTATCACTACCCACAAGCATTCTCCAGCCCCCGTCCCACCTCCTTAACTACATCGGCTACCCCATTCTTTGTTTCAGACACCTAGTTGCCCGCACTCCTTGGATTACCTGCCTCACAATGTTCTCTTTCACTCCTAAAACCTCCCCCACCCACAACCTCCAACTCTTCACTACTTAAAGAAACATTTTCTTCTGAATCAGCCCCCAGTGACAACGATGACTACGATTTAGACAAACTAACCGAGGCCCTCTCACAATGGGAGTAACCTAATCCTTGTCGGGATTCGACCACCACATCCACTCAGGTTATCCCAATGCTAAGCTTAAACTTCTTCCCCATCATTTCGACATGGGCCGAAATAAGACAAGACACCATATCCAACCTATCGGGACAATTAAAGTCCCAATCAATAGCAATAACTCTCCTAAAACTAGCAGCCTATTTTCTAACTAACGATTCACAAATCATCATCACTTGTGGAATACCCATCAAATTAAGATACATTAAACATTCCGATGAAGAGAAGCCATTCATCATGTGTAATACTTCTAATACGATATGCGCCAACACTCGCCAATCTCCCTCAACAAACTCCCCCATTAAGTCTATCAAGGTAAAGCCTAAAACTACCCAATCCACCCCCATTGGTGCCGTAAAATCAATGTCAAAACCCCACTCCCTTCCCATGCTATATATTTCGCGTACATGCGCAATATTCCGAAACTTTGCCACGCATTCACGTGACTTCTAATCCGCAACCTTAACTATGAAATTCGATTCCATTGAACCAGTTACTTCCTTCACTATAGGTAGCGCCTCTCCCCTCTTCCCACTAACAGCTGATCCACCACTTCCAGCCACCTTCTTTCCCGCTTCCGGGTCTCCTACGTTTGCTTAAGTTCTCTCTCCCCTCATGGATGCTTTAAAAATCTTATCAACTTTCGGTTTATTCACAGATTTCTCCCTCACTATCAGTTCATGTCATGGTTTCGAATACCGTACAATCAACGCACGAAGCTTTACCACCCTAATTGAAAATAATTTATTCTATATAGAGCTTCCTTAACCGATGAAGGCTCAGAAAGCATAAGAAATCTGAAATTCAAATTTCTCCAGTTCCTCTTTCTCGCAACATTAACACTCCCAAAGATACCAATCCTTTTAAACACACGCTTCATTGTTCGCAAGATTTTGGCTATACTTGTTCCGAAAGGCTTATCCTCGGTAACGATGCTAAAACCCTTGTTCCCCACTTTTTTACTGATAATATAAAAGTTCTAAATATGAACAGGTGTTGTCCATACTGATTATCAAATAGAAAAATGATCATAACTACAAGTATATAGTTGCGATGTAGTTTTAAAAGATATCGATCCCACAAGGAAGGAATTCGAAACTAAGGACCAACTAGAGTTATGGAACAAAAGAAATAAGAAAAATTGTAGGTTTGGATGATAGACTGATGAATAGATAGATGCGTGAACAGATTAGAAAATATGTAAACTATATAGATATTCCCTAAGAACAAGTATAGCGGAGAAAAACATGCAAAGTAATCGAAGTTGTTTTAAACACTAGATAACTTCAACAAACTCGGTTCTAAACGTCCAAATATTCAATAATTCATAACAAAGCAACACATGAAATGACTTTTCTAAATCTAGGGTAAACGAATTATAACACTCATAAAAACTTGGATAACAATAATACTATGCTTAGTACGGTCACTCTCACATAGCCATATTTAGTAAGTTACTACTCCAAAAATGTTGGCTCACTAAACAGCATTATAATCACAGATCCAGTGATTATACACAATCTTGTTAACCCTGAAATCACTCTTAAAGTTAACTCGAAAGCATATAACTTAATTAATAAAAATGACGCAAGATGAAATACTCGTTATGACACATAGGCATATCATAAACTTCAAAATAGAAAGTATAAGTAGAAAACAAAGTAAAGTTGTAAGGTAGGTAGGTGAAAGCTAAAGTTAATCAAACCGTATCCACTCTTTAATGGGAGTCATCAATTCCCACAATTCCTGTGTCTACTTTGAATTCGATCTCGACTTGTACAGAATCTCCATTAGGATGCTATTCTTTATATCGAATAAATGAATGTTGAAGAACAGAAACTTTTATTGGTAAGTTCTTTGCAATTACACTCATACAACAATCGCTCCAATATGTGGAGAAATCTAATAATCGAAACAAGAATCGAATCACTTATACATTTTTCTCACTAACACTTTGAACTAGCAAAATCTATACAATTTTCACTCTCTGTACGCATTATGCACTGCTACTATTCATTGCACATGCATATTCTCACGAAAATGGTTGGTTTTGAACAGTATATTTAGAGTGCGAAGGGTTGCGTTTATCCAAACAAAGAGTCGTGTCCATTGGCGAAGAATTGCATCACTTCAATGTGATTGGATGCAAAGTTCCATCCTCATATTTGATGGATAGGCACCTTTTCATGATTGTATTGCTTCCAAAAGGTTTCTTTTTATCTAATAGTTGATGGCGGTTGATCATTTTTACCCGGCGATTGGTAATTGAGAAGAGTTAACCAAAAATCGTCACAAGCCACGAGTGCGATATACATGTCACGATCATGAACATTGGTTTTTAACTTTCTGCTTGTGAAGAATGATAAGTCGCGACAGTGAATGGGTGTCACGATCATGACATGTTCTTTTCTTCATGATTCTTCTTTGCAACTTTACCGATCTTCGACAACTTTGATCCTAAGTAAATTCCTTGTATTCCATGAATCTTTTTGCACTTTTTCACTCCTTTTACATAGAGTTCCATCTTTGATCATTTCACTCCCAAGATTCACCTAGATTCTGCACTTGCATCAAAAACAACTAGAAACCACGTGAAATCTTTTATATGAAGTATAAAATGACTTTAAACCATATCATTTT
>CATIWQ010754557.1:0-14543 GCA_949673415.1 Euphorbia schlechtendalii | reverse complement strand
GCTTGGTGGAATTTTACCTGATAACTTGTTCCAAGAGACATCCAACTTACCTAGATTTTTCATGTATTCGACGGATGATGGTAATGAACCAGCGAAGTGGTTGTGCGATAAATTCAATACAATTGACAAAGAGGGAATATTAAAAACTTATTCAGGTAGGCTGCCATTTAAATTATTCATAGAAAGGTCAAACAACAACAAGTTTTTGCAGTATTGCAGGCTAGTGGGAATAGTTCCTTGCAAACTGTTATGATCCAAGTAAAGTTTACTCAGCCAAGTGATGTTTCCTAGAGAAGAAGGAACTTCTTTAGTCAGCCTGTTGGAAGCTAATGATAAATATTGTAATTGTTGAAGTTGGCCAATAGAAGTTGGAATTGATCCAATTAGTTGATTGAAAGACAGATCCAAGAAAAACAAGTTTATTAAATTGCCGATACCAGATGTTATGGTCCCAGATACTTGGTTTGTTGAAATTGAAATTATAGTCATATGGTTTGAAAGATTGGCAATCTCCATTGGCAGTGATCCCCCAAATTGGTTGGACTGTAGTTGTAAGCGCAGCAGCAAGGTGCAGTTGACTAAATAACCAAGAAAATCCATGTCATCAGGTCCACCAGTCCCAAGATTATTGAAAGAAAAATCCAAATATGAGAGGTTTCGAAAAGTTCCCAAATTTGGAGGTACTTGTCCAGTGAAACTGTTGAACGCCAATAAGATGCGTTGAAGATGAGAAGCATTGGATAATGATTGTGGTATCTCTCCAACAAATTGGTTATGCCCAACATCAAAATTCACGAGGTTTGGGAACAAAACCCCCAAATTTGATGGAAGGTATCCACCGATTCGACCATTGAAAGGAAGAGAAAAAGTTGAAATAGATGATAGATTATATATAGATGGAGGAACAACACCAGATATATTATTACTAGCAAGACCGAGAAAAGTTAAGCTCTTTAACTGACCGAAAGTATCTGGAATATGTCCCTCGAGGAAATTAGACTTTGCAGAAATGACTTGTAGGTAGCTAAGGTTACCGATAGAATCAGGAATATGTCCTTGCAAGCGATTAGAATGGATTCCCAGGAATTGAAGGTTTAACAAGTCACCGATTGTTGCTGGAATTTTCCCTTCAAAACTATTGAAACCAATAGAAAGAAACTGGAGGTTGGAGCAATGGGACAAGTTGGATGGAATTTGATCAGTGAAGGAATTATTTTAGAGTTTCAAACCCTGCAGCCTGAAAAGTCGTTCGATTTCTGGTGGAATTTGGCCATGGAGAGAATTATTGAAGAGTGTGATCTGTCTGAGGAAGGTGAGATTTCCGATAGAGGGAGATAAAGAACCAATCAAGGCTTTCGAGCTTAGATCAATGGCAGTCACCCTCATATGGCGGCGGCCGCAAGTGATGCCTTGCCATTGGCAGAAATGGACAGAAGCATTCCATGAATTGAAGGCTCCAAAAGGGTCGATAATCGTGGATTTGATGGACAACAAAGCTTCATAGTCAGTCATATTTGCAGTGATGGCCATGCCAGAATTAAAGAAATAGTAAATCATCGGAAGAAGCAGCAATTTAACTAATAAGGTTCTCATGTTGTATTATTGTTTGTTAAACTTCACTCGATCTCTTCTGATTATTTATGCAAATAAATAGAGAACATATTCAATCCTGAAAGTCTTTGCAAATAAACTTCTTAAACCTAAACTGTCAAGAAGAAAAGAAAATAATCGACGATATAAATTAAAAATATATTTTTGAAAGGTTAATTTATTACTGAATTGCATAAAAATACAAATCATCTAATTAAAAAAAAAATCACATTATTCAAAGAAATCATTTTCAGAAAACTTTTCAATTCATGACGAAAGCTTCTATGAATTTCACACAAAAGTCCGAACCAAATAATGCCATTTTGAGGTGCCTTTGCCGGACTAATTCTGCATGTCAAATTTAGTAATTAATTTTAAAAGACACAATATTTCAATTGAAGATTGGTCACGGTATTGAAATGAAATTAAACTAACTTGATGCATGATTTGCATGTAATCTTTTTTTCGAAGAAATTCGTTTTCTTAAGAAATGAACCAAGCTAGGTGGAAGGGAGAGCCAAACAACCCAACTAGGTTGGGGCATTAGGCAAACCTAACTTGGGAGAGAGAATATATTAATAAAGAAAAGTTAAACCTCGAGGAGAGGTTATAGCATTAGCCCGGATTGGTGAATTGATCCATAAAATAATGAATTTCTTATTACAATTAAAGGTGAACCAAGTAAAATGAATTCCATGGTATAAAAGATCTCCCGAAGATTCTTAGCCATCAAACATGGTTTTGTTTCTTTCCTTCCATATTTGCCAACAAATATGAAACCAAAGTGACATAGTGAAATCTTGGTATGGTTTCCGCTTGAAGTAGCTTTGCTAGGAAATTCGTATTTAATCTTGTGACTTAGCAATTTAATAAAAGCAACATCTTTGAAATAAAACTAATGACTAATTTCATTGTTATAGCTAAAATTTTATTTGTTTTTTAAAAGATATTAGTGATGAAATTTAAATTTCGTTTTGGAAATCACTATAGCTTCATCAGGAAAAAATTATTTTGTCCGATTTCCCTTATCACATGTTTTTTGTAGGGAAATTGTAAAAAATGTAGGGTTTGTAAAACTTATTTAAAAAAATACATTCTAACTTATCTTTTGCATTTTATAACCAATTTTAATTTTCAATTTTCACTCTATACGTTTTGTTTTATCAAGCTGCAGTTGCTTCCTCTTTTTGCATCGTGCGTTTCTCTCCATCAAAATCTCTCTTCCTTGTTTAGATTATCCTCGATTTTCTATAGATCGAAGTTTCTTCAAGTTTCTGCTCTCTACAATTGTTAAATTCTCCACACAATTCCAATTTTCTAACTTTCGACCAGTTTTTTTTTCAATTGAGAATGAGGATCCATGGAGTTGCTGATAGATTTCGTTTTGTCTCTTTTTCATTTTTTCTCTTTGTATTTGTTTTTGTTGTTAATTTGTAGAAGGATTATGCAATTTTTGTGTTGTAATTGATGTGAGGATTTCATAAAGCTGTATGCAATTGAAAATTATATACTAATCTGATTTGTATCACTCTCATTGGTCTTGGGAAGCCTGCTCTTCAAAGTATTCCTGAACTTAAATCAGTTGATAAGGTGTAATTAATTATCTTACATGTTTAAATAACTTTCTAATGCATTTTCATCACTTTTCAAGATTAATTTAACACAACTTGTTCTTCATACCAGTTAGATATCAGTTACCTACCAGATTATAATAAGATGCAGAAAATTACAAGCTAAATACCGGTTAGATACCAGATTTTAACAAAATGCAAAAAACTACAAGCTAATACAACTTAAATACTAGTTACCTACGATATTCTAATAAGATTCAGAAAATTACAAGCTAAATACCAGTTAGATACCAGTTTCCTACTGTTTTAATTTCAATATAAGTTAAATACCAGTTTCTACCACTTTCTTACTAGTTTTGACATTTTTTGTTCTTCATACCAGTTAGATTCCAGATTCCTAATGTTTTAATTTAAATACTAGTTAGATACCAGTTTCCTACCACTTTCTTACTAGTTTTGACATTTTTTGTTCTTCATAAAAATTAAAATAAAAGAAATGAAAGATGAAGGAGAAGGTTATTACATTTACAATGATAAGGAATAAAAATAATTCTTAGGTTCACAATAAAAATCAAAAAGAGATGAAGAGGATGATGAGCTCGGAATTCCCAGTTCTAGGAACTCAGAGGCTTACCCTTTCGGTATGAATACACTTCGGCGTATCAGTTTGATCCTCGAGAGTGTTCCTTGTTCATTTTGATTTATTTATGTTTGGTTGGAAAATAAGTGTAGATTTATCCAAAAGATAATCAAACTCGGGTTCTAAATTTATTTTAGACCTGAGAATATCTAAGGATTTAAGATGAATTAGTAGATGAAGAATGATTTGAAAATAATTAAAAGTTGGGATCCAAATGTGTTTTGTATCCAAGAAAATATTAGAAGAAAAAGAAAATATTTTTATAGTGTTTGTCCGTGTTTTTCATTCTAAAAAGAAGGATTTTTTTTTTAAATTTTGAGCCACCTTCAATCTGAAAATGTCCCAAATGGGATAAATAGTGCTCGTTAGGGAGTACGGGGAGCTCGCCGAACTCCCTAGCGAGCCTGCTGGAGAGTCAAGCAACCTCACTAGACTCTCCAATGAGGCTTTCGCTGGGGAGTTTAGCAAGCTCGCTGGATAGTCCAGCGAGGTCTCGCTGGACTCATTGGAGATTCTAGCAGCCTCGCTGGACTCTCTAGCTAGAGGCTAGAATTTCCAGTGCTCGCTGGCCTAGGGACCCATGGGCTCACCGTTAACCGAGCCCATTTCGACCCTATATATATATATTATTTTTTATTTAAAATATTTTTCAAATTTGATTTATTGACTAATTTTTATTATTTATTTTTTCAAAATTAAGTTTTTAACACAACTTTGCGATGAGGAACATTCCCATTCGGAGATCCTCAAATAATCTAAAATTGTTTGATTCAAGGATAAGTATCCCGAAAAGCCATCATCATTGAATGCGCGACCTGGTACAAAATCCGGTGCTCACAAGTATGTTTAAAAAACATTAGATTTTCATCAGGAAAAAATTCATTAATTTCACCAGTTTTACCTATAGGTCCCTTATCATCTTCTAGACGAGATAAGTGATCTGCTACGGTATTCTCACTTCCTTTCTTATCCCTTATTTCTAACTCAAATTCTTGTAAAAGAAGGATCCACCTAATTAATCTAGGTTTGGCATCTTTCTTAGCAAACAAATATCTCAAAGTAGAATGATCAGTGTAAACAATTACCTTAAAACCTATCAAATATGATCTAAACTTGTCACATGCATATGCGACTGCTAACATCTCTCTTTTAGTGGTAGTGTAATTGCATTGGGCAGAAGATAAAGTGTGACTTGCATAGTAAATTGCATGCAAACTCTTTTCATACCTTTGTCCTAATACACAACCTACAGCTATATCACTAGCATCACAAATCAATTCAAACGGCAAAGACCAATTTGGTTTAACAATTATGGGCCGAAACTAATGATTGTTGTAAAGTTTTGAAGGATTTTAAACAGTCATCAGAGAATTCCTTTCTCATCTATCTTATGACCTAATATTATACCATAATTAACCATAAAATGACATTTCACCCAATTTAACACCAAATTAGTGTCTTCACATCTAGCAAGTACTTTATTCAAATTTTCTAGGCATTTTTCAAAAGAATCTCCATATACTGGGAAATCATCCATGAAAACTTTCATAATATCCTCCACATACTTACTAAAAATGGCCAAAACACACCTTTGAAAAGTAGCTGGAGCATTGCATAACCTGAAAGGCATTCTTCTATAAGCAAATGTACCAAATGGACATGTAAAAGTGGTTTTGTCTTGGTCATCTGGCCTAATATGAATTTGAAAATATCCAGAGAATCCATCTAGAAAATAGTAAAATGCATTACCTGATATCCTTTCTAACATTTGATCTATAAATGGTAAAGGGAAATGGTCTTTCCTAGTGGATGCATTTAATTTTCTATCATCTATGTAAACTCTCCATCAAGTTGTTGTCCTAGTAGAAACTAAGTTACCCTTTTCATTCTGAACTACAGTAATACCTCCTTTTTCTAGAAAACATTGAATAGGGCTGATCCACTCACTAGGTTAAATTGGATAGATAATTCCTGCATCTAGCAACCTGATAATTTCCTTTTTAACAACTTCCTTTATGTGAGGATTTAATCTTCTCTGCCTTTTTATTCTAGGTTTACTTTCATTCCACAAATTAATAGAATGCATTGCTATATTACACAAAAAACTTGTTCGCCTCTTTTCTACTGATAAGTTTAATAACTTTTTCACAAGATTTTTGCTTTAAAGTACAGGTGTTGTCAATACCACTTATCAAATAGAAAAATGATGATAACTACAAGTATATGATAACATGCATATTTAACACATTTTAGTATTATTTTGATTGACCATTTGAATGGTATACTACTAATTTGTGATGAAATTATGTTTATTTAGGAGATAAAGACGTGTTGGGACTGATTTGGGCACAAATGAGGAAAAGTAAGGTGTTTTGAAGCACACTTGCCTTTTGCTTGTCCTCAAGGAAATATCAAAGATCAGGAGAGAAACAAATTTAAACCAAGCAAAGATTTCATTCACTTTCCCTAAACATGACTTCTTTCACCCAAAATTTTGATAGAATTCCTTTTTAAGCTCTAATAATAAACGCCCTCATTTATGTACCCGAAAGAAAAATTAAATGAAAAAGAAATAAAAGGTACAACCTGGTGGTGGAGGAAAGCAAGTTTATCATGGAAATTCGAAGAAAATGAGTGTTGAAGCTCATTCTAGACCTGCACAATTGAAACTTTTTCATGAGATAAAAATAAAAAGTTGAAGGCAATTGATTAAACTATTTCTATGTCCTAAAAACTAATAATTAAATCAAAACAAAAAAAAATAACATAATAAACTAAAAATAATAAAATGGGAAAATAAAAAGAAATTTGGGTTGCCTCCCAAAAAGTGCTTTTGTTTAATGTCGTTTAGCTCGACACATTCGTTTAACCAGCATCCCACGCTATTATTTCCGATCCAAGATCTTCTATACCCAATCCTTTGACTATTTCATTCAACTCATTAGTCAACAAAAGATCAAAGCTATTGGAATTAATTTCATTAAAAACAAACATCCCCAAATGCAAAAGCAATGAATCATTAACAATATTATCCACCATACCAATAAAGCAATTTTCTTTGAGAAATTTATCGCTCTCGCACATTTGGTCTAAGGAATCAATGAATGGATCATTTATCTCAACAATCCAAAGCTCACCATCTTCCTTTTCTTTCACGATTTTTGACAACCTTTCGGGAAAAAGGAGTTTGTGAACTATTGGTTCTTTACTTATCGTTGTCAATTCCTTTTTACCTTGAACACTTATCTCATCTTCTGAATTTTCTTTTAAATTTATAATTGAATTTTCGTTATTGCTTACCCTAGACTACAGGTTAACAGTGATGTTTTCAGATCTTTCATTGATGAGTGATTCATTGTTTTCCAAATTAGTTTCATTTTGAGATTTAAACTTACCTTGGCTTTCCAAATTACTCAAAGATGTAGCGCTTTGACTCACTTGCATATGCAAATTTTAAAGACGTATTTCAGTCCTTTGTTGATTCTCCACCAATAACATGATCATCTCCTCGAGAGTCATAGATGAGTTGTTCCTTCCATCAAACATGGTCATTAAAACAAACAAAACTAATTAGTATTAGTCCCCGACAGTATATAGTTGCGATATAGTTTTAAAAGATATCGAACCCACAAGGGAGGAACAAGTTCTAAAGATCAATAAGAGAAACAGAGCCAAAGTAAATAAAATAAATGATTTTATTTTAGTTGGGTAGGATTTGATAGGATGTGGATAAATGTATATAGATTATAGTAGAAGAAATCAGTATAGATTATCCCTACGAACAAGTATAGCAAAGAAAATATGCAAAATCAACAAAGATATTAAGTACACTAGAATAATTTAACAAATTAGGTTCTAGATATTTAGATATTCAATTATTCATCGCATAGCAACACATGAAATGAATTTTCTAAATCTAGTGCAAATGAATTAAGACGATTATCTAAACCTAGATAACAATACTACTATGCTTAGTACGGGTAGCTCTCACATAGCCATATTTAGCAAGTTACAATTCCAAAAATGTTGGCTCACAAAATAGCGTTATAATCATAGATCCAATGATTATACACAATCTCGTTAACCTTGAAAATACTCATAATGTTAACTCAAAAGCATATAACTTGATTAATATAAAAGACTCAACAAGAAATACACATTATGGCACATAGACATATCATAAACTTTGAAATAATAGTATAAGTAGAAAGCAAAGCAAAGTTGTAAGGTATGCAAGTGAAAGCTAAAGTTGATCAAACCGTATCCACTCTTTAATGGGAGTCATCAATCCTCGCAATTCCTGCATATGCTTTGAATTCAGTCTCGACTCGTACAGATGCTCCGCTAGGATGCTATTCTTTGTGAATATCGAGCAAATGAATATTGAAGAATGAAAACTTTTATTCATAAGTGATTTGCAATTACACTTATACAACAATCGCTCAAATATGTGGAGAAATCTAGTGATCGAAATAAGGTTCGAATCACTTATACATTTTCTCACAAACTTATAACGAAACTAACTCTACATGATTTTTCTCTCTATCCAAACACCATAAATGCCACTCTCACTCTCTCTACCACCCATTCCATGAAATTGGTGAGGTCAGGAGCCCTATTTATAGAGTATAAAGGGTTGCAAATATCCATATGAAGAGTTACGTCCATTGGCGAAAGATTACATCACTTCATTGTGATTGGTTGAGTTGATTTGATCTTATCTACAATGGAAAGGCACCTTTTCATGATTGGTTGACTTCTAAAAGGTGTCTTTTCATTTGGTAGTTGATGGCAGTTAATGGCGGTTGATCGTTCCTATTTGGCGATTAATAGTTGAGAAGAATTGACCAAAAAATTGTCAAAGTCATAACCGCGAAGTACATGTCGTGATCATGAATACTTGGTTCGTAACTTTCTGTTAGAAGAATACTAAGTCGCGACCACGAATGGTTGTCGCGACCTTGAATTGTGTTTTTCTTCAGAATCCTTCTTGTAACTGTACCGATCTTCGACAGCTTGAATCCTAAGCCAAATCCTTAAGTTCCACGCATCTTTTTGCACCTTTTTCACTCTTTTTTCATAGATTTCCAACTTTAATCATTTTACTTCCAAGATTTACATAGTACCTACATTTGCATCCAAAATAACTACATACCACGTGAAATATTTTATATGAAGTATAAAAATGACATAAACTATGGTGTTTAATCTGTAAAATTAGTATGATAATAAGTGTTATTAATTATTATAAACTTGTTAGCGATCATGAATATTGGTTAGAAACTTTCTTCTTGTGATGAGTGACAAGTCACGACTGCAAATGGGTATCACGATCGTGAAATGTGTTTTTCTTCATGTTTCTTCTTTGCAACTTTACCGATCTTTGACAGCTTCGATCCTGAGCCAATTCTTTATGTTCCACTCATCTTTTTGCACCTTTTTTTACACTTTTTATGTAAAATTCCATTTTTTATCATTTCACTCCCAAGAATCACCTAGTTTATACACTTGCATCAAAATTAAATACATACGACGTGAAATCTTTTATATAAAGTATAAAATGACTCTAAACCATATCGTTTTATAATTGAAAAAATATCATGATAATAAGTGTAATTATACACTTATCATTTACTGCAAGCGGGCTTGAATTGTAAGGCCGCGCAAGAGATGCCATGGGTAGCTCTTACCAGCTTGCAGGCCGCTAGCGTACGCGGGCTTTCCGTACTCGCTAGCGGCCTGTGACCTTTTCAAGTCGCAGGGTAGCCGTGTAGGCCTCACTTTGAACAACCCGTGTTTTTTTGGGCCCACTAGTAACGGAAAAATTCCCTTGCTCCTTTGTGTGTAATTTTTTCTTATTTCCTCTTTATTCCTTTTAATTGTTAATTCAGTTCAACCAATTAATAATTCTTCTAACAAATTCGACATCCTGTCTATTAGTTCTTTACTTAGTCTGATAAAGACCCAAAGTGAGTGACCTCATAGGATCCCAAAGTATTAAACCACTAGAGGTTTAACTTAAACTTGGCTTCCCATCTGGGAACCTTTAGGCTCAATGTTCTAGAATGATATGGAATGTGATAGCTCTAGACGATCAAATGGGATTTCAAATAAAGGTGTCTAATCCCTCAATACTTAGAACGTTACATGCTTGTGACTTGATCTGGTTCTGCAATAGTAACCAATACAATACACTCCTTCCATCAGGTTAAGTTGATAAGTGTATAATTACACTTATTATCTTGATATTTTCAATCATAAAATGATGTTGTATAGAGTCATTTTATACTTCATATAAAAATTTCACATGGTCTGTAGTTGTTTTTTATGCAAGTACATAAACTAGGTGAATCTTGGGAGTGAAATGATTAAAGATGGAACTCTATGTAAAAAGAGTGAAAAAGGTGCAAAAAGATGCGTAGAATGCAAGGAATTGGCTTAGGATCGAAGTTGTCAAAGATCGGTAAAGTTGCAAAGAAGAATCATGAAGAAAATTACATGTCATGATCGTGATACCTATTCCCGGTTGTGACTTGTCATTCTTCACAAATAGAAAGTTACCAATCAATATTCACGATCATGACATGTATGTCATGCCCACGACTTGTGACAGTTTTGGATAACTCTTCTGAACTTCCAACCACCGGATAAGGACGATCAACCGCCATCAACCGCCACCAACTATCAAATGACAAGACACCTTTTGGGGATAATGAAGCCACAAAAAGGTTTATATCCATTGATGATAAGGATGAATTTTTTCATCCAATCACATTAAAGATGGTGCAACCCTTCACCAATGGACACGACTCTTTGTTTGGATAAACACAACCCTTTGCACTCTATAAATAGATTTCACATCAACCAATTTCATGGGTGATATGAGATGCATGGGAAATAGATGATGAAAACGTGTATGATATAGATAGAGAGTGAAAGTTATAGATTTTGCTAGTTCAAAGTGTTGGAGAGAAAAATGTATAAGTGATTCGATTGTTGTTTCGATCACTAGATTTCTCTATATATTTGAGCGATTGTTATATGAGTGTAATTGCAAAGAACTTATCAATAAAAGTTTCTATTCTTTAACATTCACTTGTTCAATATTCACAAAGAATAGCATCCTAGATGAGGTTCTAAAAGCATCGAGATCGAATTCAAAGTAGATGTAGGAATTGCGGGAATTGATGACTCCCATTAAAAGAGTGGATATGGTTTGATCAACTTTAGCTTTCACTTTCATACCTTACAACTTTACTTTGTTTTCTACTTATACTTTCTAATTTAATGTTTATGATATGACTATTTGTCATAACGAGTATTTTGTCTTACATCATTTATATTAATCAAGTTATATGCTTTGAAGTTGACTTTAAGAGTGATTTCGGGGTCAACAAGATGGTGTATAGTCACTGGATCTGTGATTATAATGCTGTTTAGTGAGCCAACATTTTTGGAGTGGTAACTTGCTAAATATGGCTATGTGAGAGCGACCCGTACTAAGTATAGTATTATTGTTATCCAAGTTCTTATAAGTGTCATAATTCATTTACCCTAGATTTAGAAAAATCATCTCCTGTGTTGCTCTGTGGTGAATTATAGAATATTTTGGTGTCTAGAACCTAGTTTGTTGAAGTTATGTAGTGCTTAGAACAACTTTGATTATTTTGCATATTTTACTCTACTATACTTATCCTCAGAGAATATCTATATACTTTGCATCTTCTCTAATATATTCATGCATCTGTTTATTCATCAATTTACCACTCAAAACCCTTAACCTACTTTATTTTCTTTCATCCCGTAACTCTATTTGATATCCAGAACCGAATTCCTTCCCTGTGGGATCAATATCTTTTAAAACTACATCACAACCGTATACTTACAATTATCATTATTTTTCTATTTGATAAACGATACTGACAACACCTATTCATATTTAGAACTTTTATATTATCAGTAGAGAAGTGGTGAACATAAGTACCATCCAGTTTATTGAGCTTGGATTAAGTGTTAGCTCATGTAATAGCCGTAGCTATCCTTGAATTAGACTTATTCATGAAGAACACCACTCTGCCGTTATGTATCAAGATTGACTAGAAGCCCATTCTATCAATCTTATACTCTGATTAGAGGTTTATGAGTATGTCACTTCAACAAGGGGCTCTAAGGTACATCTCCCATTATATCACTATATTATGAGCTATGGATCCCATCTTGACTACTTGGCTTACCAACATGTGATCATCACTCTACCCGTAATCACCCATATCATCTTGATCATCAAGGTATGAATAAGTATGGCCCAAAGTATAGAAACTCATACACTAAGTAACTAGTATGTCAAGTCTGAGGATACTTGTACTACTACTACAATCGGACATGACACCAACACATGGATATAGTTATTTCTAAGTGTCTATTTTATAGTAGTCAATAATGTATTACCTGAATACATTCACGTGTTAACTCAAGGTACCACCCTCAGCTTGGGAGATCAACTGCTTGGATTTAATCGAAGGAATAAGTATACACATGCTAGTCTATCCATTCCGTTAATATCCAGCCTCAATGAAAGTATGACTAGGGATATTTTGACTATTCATAGTAACATGTATGCGTAGTTCCCACACCACATAACTCCCACTATGTCCTCGCACTTTTACATTATCAAGTAGTCATGGACTTTGTCTCATCAATGCGTATATACATATTTAATATTATAAATATAAGTTACCAGCGAGATACATAAATAAATAGAAAGCACTAATAAGCAACAAAGATGCCTTAATTATTATCAATAGTAACTTGCTCAATATGTTGTCCTTGTGTTGAGTTGGGTAGCATATAGAGTGGTATTCTGAGTTGATTTTCTCCTTGATTTACTCATTCTTCATTAAGATCAAAGGCACATCTACCTGCATTGTTAGTTTCATCGAAATTCACATGCATAGGCTCCTTTAATAGAGAAGTTCTCTTGACATTATTTTATATACCCTACTATTAATTGAGTAACCCAAAAAGATACATTCATCTTCCTTAGGATCAAACTTTTTTAGATGATCCTTGGTATTTAAAGTACAACACCTAAAACCAAATGATTTGAGAGGACCAATCTTAGACTTCCGCCTTCACGAAAGCTCATAAGGAGTTTTCTCCATAATTGGGCAATAAAAACTCGATTAAGGATATTACAGGCTATCTTAACAGCTTCTAACCAAAAGTACTTTGGTATATTGTTATCACTCAATATGTTTCAAGCCATCTCAACTATAGTTCTTTTCTTTCTTTCGACAACCCCATTTTGTTAAGGCGTATAAGGAGCAAGAAAAGTTGTGTTCAATACCATGTACTGAACAAAAGTTTTTGAAATGGAAAGTTTGGAGTTTAAGTCCATGATCACTTTGGATTCTACTCATTTTAATTCCTAATTTATTAATTATTCAATTAATCAATTTGACAAAAGACTCAAAGGTTTCATCTATTCCACTAAGCAAGATTTCCCAAAAGAATCTCATAAAGTCATCAGCTACAACTAAGGAAAACCTATTTCCCCCATCATAGGTTGAATAAGGCTAAAAAGATCAAAGTGTAGGAGCTTTAATGGTCTCTTAGTTACTAAGTTGTTAATTGATCTAAATGATTTTCTAGCCTGCTTACCAAGTTAACAAGCTGAACCAAGTCTATCTTTTTCAAAGTTGATACTGGGTAAACCCACAACTAATTGATTTCTGGCTAAATTGGACAAAATGTTCATATTCATATGAACCAAAATTCTATGCTAAACCACAAACTCTCCTCATTAGATACAATAAAAACATTACTGGAGCTAGAGGATAAGTTAATCATATAAACATTATTAAATGTAAAGCATAGAGAATAGTTGAATCAGTCTTACAGCTAATTCTTGAGCATCTTGTTGAGCCAAATATATCCCGCTAGCATTTTTCACAAAGTTGGGTTATGCTAAGAAAGTTGAACTTCAATCATTTGATAAGAGATACCGCTTCGATTGAAGGACTAACACCTACTGTGCTACATCTAACAATCTTGCCTTTTTTATTACCTCCAAAGCTGACACTTCCATTTCTTTTACGCTTCAATGAGAAATACTGCTTCACATCTCCAGTCATATGCCTCGAGGAACAACTATCCAAATACCATATTCAAATGTCATTAGTCTATCTCAAACATTTTTAGGTAGCTATACCTTAGGGCTGGGTCTTCCCTTGTTATTAGTGCTTACGTTACTCCATTTGAACTCATCATGTTAACCAATTTTAGGCCTACACATCATAGTAGCATGTCCATCTTTCCCAAACAAAAAACAACAAGTAGTTTTTTTGGGAAAGATGGACATGCTACTATCATGTGTAGGCATAAAATTGGTTAACATGTTGAGTTCAAATGGAGTAACGTAAGCACTAATAACAAGGGAAGACCTAGCCCTAGGCATGGCTACCTAAAAATGTTTAAGATTAACATACGACATTAGAATATGGTATTTGGATAGTTGTTCCTCAAAGGCATATGTAAGTTTGGTTAATTAGAGTTACGTTGCTAGCTGGAGGAGTGATAAGTGTATAATTACACTTATTATCATATTAATTTTATACACTAAACACTATATTTTAAGTCATTTTTATACTTCATATAAAAGATTTCACATGGTATGTAGTTGTTTTTTATGCAAATGCAGATACTAGTTAAATCTTGGGAGTAAAATGATCAAAAGTGGAATT
>CATIWQ010754487.1:0-15809 GCA_949673415.1 Euphorbia schlechtendalii | reverse complement strand
TGAACAATGCTTTTCTTCATAATTCTTCTTTGCAACTTTGTCGCTCTTTGACAACTTCTATCCTAAGCCAATTCCTTGTGTTCCACGCATCTTTTTGCAACCTTTTTCACTCTTTTTACATAGAATTCCATCTTTGATAATTTAACTCCCAAGATTCACCTAGTTCCTGCATTTGCATTAAAAACAACTACATACCACGTGAAATCTTTTATATGAAGTATAAAATGAATCTAAAACATATCATTTTATGATTAAAAATATTATGATAATAAGTGTAATTATACACTTATCATTATATACCTCTATAAAATTCACCTAACCTAATTAAGGGTATTGTAACTTTTGGTTTCAATGATTTCAAGATAGAAAATTGTAGCAAATATAAGAAAATAAAGTGAGCATCATGACTCTTATAACTACAGTTACCTCTCTTTCACATTCACACATCGACTAATATCAAACGCACTTCCATATGGCAATTTGACATTCTTCAAAACTAAGAAGAATATATCTTTCTCTTTGTTTGTCATGTGAAAGATTGTTGGTGGATAATCCTTTAGTTTTCCATCAATTGTGGCAAACAGGTGCAAGTTTCTTCCAATGCCCAAATCTTACAAATCTTTGCTAGCATTTAAGTGGTCCTTTTCTTACCAGTAATATCTAGTAAAGTTCCCACTATATTGTCAAAAATTCTTCTCTATATGCATACATCCAAATTATGTCCAAGTAATTATGTCTCTAATATGGTAATTCAAACAAAATTGACTTCTTCCTCCAAGGTGAATCATCAATAGCTTTTCGCTTCTTCTTTAGCTTCCCAAACTCATTCTCATAATCACTAGACAAAATTTAAATGTCATGACCACTTAAAGGCTTAGGACTCTCTCTAGTTTCAATTTTCCCATCAAATCCTCTCTTATCAAACTTATACTTGTGTAATTTATCTAAATATTTCCTATGGCCCATGTAACAAATTTTCTGACTATTCTTCAAATACATAGAAGTGGTCTCCTAATGACATAAAGGACAAGCTAGGAAACCTTTTTTACTATAGCTCCTACCACTACCATGCCCGAAAAATCACTAATAGTCTATAAAACACTTGCATGTAACTTAAATGTCTCATTAGTCATGGAATCATATATTTTTATGCCTACATCCTATAACTCTTTCAATTCTACCAATTAAGGGCTACATATAAACATTGATGTTGTTCCCAAGGGAATATGGACTAGAAATTAGTGTCAAAAGAATCAAATTTTCTTATTTCATGCTCAACCAAAGTGGCAGGTTGTAATTGACAAGCACAATACGTCATGTGCTATGAATTAAACTCATTGTACGATAAGGATTGAAGCCATCGATTTCTTTACCAAGTCGGACACTTCGTATTTTTTTATGCAAAATGCGGATATTTGGAATCCATCGCCTTCCATGCATCACCATCGGTCGCATGTCTTAGCTTCCCATACGTTTTTCTTTCTACCGTATGCCATCTCATAAGTTGAGATAAGTCTTTTTACATAAACAGTCTCTGTAGACTTGGTTTAAGTGGGAAATATCTCATCAACATAACTGGAATGCGTGAAATGTTTCCTTCATAATCGATTGTATCAACACCATTATTGTCCATAACTTTCCACCTAGATACCCCACAAATTCTACAAGATTCCTCACTTTTATTTTCACTCCAATACAATATGCAATCATTGGGATATGCATCAATTTTGTTGACCTAAATCTCTTATAGTAGTCTTCTCATGATTAAAAGATTTCGGTATATTCGTAAAGGGGAAAGCCTCCTTAAGTATATCCATCACATGACTGAAGTTTGTTTTAGTCATTCCATCGATACATTTCAAATGATAAAAATGGACAAGGAAGCTCAGAGTTGAGAAATTTTTGCAGGCCGGATATAATGGTTCCTTTCCATGATTAAGTAGTCGATAAAACTTTGTGTGCTTTTGAATTAGCTTTTTCGTAGGGTACTTCATTTGAGTCTTCATTATAGATCGCATCTCGGTATGTGGCTCGTAACATTGTATGTAGATCATCACCAAACATTATCAACATGTCACACTCCATCTCATCGACATTGTGTTCTAAATCATTGATTGATACATCATAGACATATTGGAAATAAGTTGGGGGGATCCATAGCAAATGAGATGATTGAATATCACATTGTGAGAATGTTATTGTTGATGTGACATTTTTTACAAGGACACCTAATTTCATTTCCTTCAACATAAATAGCGAATGCATTTTTCAAAAATGCATTACCTCATTAATATATCTATCACTAGATCGAGGATATTCCAGCCACCTCTTCTCTTCATTAGTCATTACTACAAAGAAGGAAGGTAGATAACTTAGGAATCTAAATAACATATATAGTATTTATCTAAATATAATTATATACTAAACAAAATCACTATTTAATCATTATCAATTAAAGCTAAGGTATTATCCAGTCATAGCACATCAATCGTTACAAAAATTCTAGAAAAGTTCAATTTAGTGGAAGATAAAGTCATGAACAACAATAAATTATGTCAACATCAATAATATCTAATCTTAAGCCAATTAAAGCAAAGGTAATATCAACTGAATGCATTACAAATATTTCATAACAGTAGCAACTATGATAATACTTTCATACATTAACAAGCAACTACAACTTCAGGTTTTGCATAACATAACCCCAATTCACTATTAAATGATGTAATTATCAACAAAAACTAATGTCAATATCAACAAATCAAATCATGAATTACATAGCATCGGTTATTCACATGAATAGTTAATATATCATTTATAAACTAAACACCTCATATAGGGAATGTAAATAAGACATACCTAATGGAGACAGCCTCCCTTATCCGAATGTTTTGCGCTTTGTTGAAGAAAAAGTAATGCACAGGACAAAACTGGAAACAAATAATCAACTTTACATGTCTAATTCGATATTAAAAATTTCATAGAAGCAAAGAGAAACTAAATCCAATAAAAGTCAAGTCTCATTAACTTATCGATCAAATAATCTCCTTTCAAAGTTAAATTATTTAACATTTCAAGAACATAACTACTAACGGACAATAAATGTTCATGCAAAGGCAAGCAAAGAAAAGAGCAACTGATTATTAAACAACTTTAAACAAGATCACAAGGTCATTATTGCTTAAGCCCGTCAAGACACAAGATGAAGAAAATGAATAATAGACAACACAGACTACAATCATTGACTTTCATTCACATGTGCGGCTAAAGCAAATAGCTGATTAAGTTTCTATTACTTAGAATATTGGCAGTTCCAATAATTTTGAAACTTAAAAATGCCCTTATTTCATGCTTTCTCCAAGTCTCAACCAAATCATGCTTAGATTAGTTGAAAGTGTGCTCAAACTTCGTTCCATAGGCAAACTTGCAATATTTAATTTTACCCAAATTAGTTAAAGTCCATAAAATTTACTATCTCATTTTATCTTGTTTGAAGAATAGAAGAAACCTAATTTTTTTTACAAAGTTGCAATTCATAGAAAAATTAAACCATTTAGTCTCATAAACCTAATTTGAATGAGAAATTAACATTAAAACAAAGATAAATTACCAGAAAAAGATCTTCACCTTCCTTTGACCCGTTCGAAAAAGATGAACGATCTCTGAGAAGCAATCCCAACAGAGAGAGCGCAACAGCAGACACTACGAAGCTACAACATAGTGTGAACTTCAATTTGATGAAAAATTAACAAAAATCAAAAGAGAAGGGGAAATCAAAAGAGAAGGGGAGTAGGAAATACTTTAGCTAAAATAGATACAGGAACTGAAAAAACAAAGGAGAGAGAAAGGGAAAAGTTTATATACCTCGTTATTTTTCATGTTTTTATTTTATTTTTTTATTATTTTAATAATTTTTTTCGTCAATTATAAGGTGATAAAAATGGTGCTGTCAACTTTTTACTATTCATGGCCATTATCGGTAACATTAAATAGAAAGGTTGCAATTAAAAGTGTATTTAACATGCATTTTTGTCAATTGCATCACTTTTTGAATATTTTTTTCAAATGTGATGCAACAGATCGATTTTTTCATAAAAATTGCAACACTTCCTTCCAACCCAGACAATTTCTATTGCAACAGTCCATCTATGGCGGTGTAGTGTATTGCATTTGAAGTTTCAAGTACAGAGATAGTAAATTTAATCTCACTCTGATTTAATAAGAAGCTAAATACAATATAATTTCAAGATCTATAACACATGTGGGCCGCCAGGATTATATTATGAAAAGGGTTTAATGCATCAACTTGTATCTACCCTTTGAACTTTTGAAATGTACTTGTAGTTCATTCAACTAGGTAAAAATGTATCAATTGTCTCTTTAACGTCATGTGACAACTTTTGGTTAATTTGACTTTTCAATTATATTAGTTTTTAGATTATTCTCTTTTCAATCAGAAGCTCGCACATGACGTTTAGAAGTCAAATGATGCACTATAACAGGGCTGAGGGAAATCCGAAGACTTTTCAAAATTCAAGAAAGTAGTAGATGAAAATGATACAAAATGAGGGAATTCATGATGCATTTACTTTAAAAACCGCACGTATTCCCTACATCATCTATACTATGGTTTCAGTTTTTATATTTTTCTATTAACTTATGCATCAGATAGCGTTTTGGGGACTTTGTTGAATTGTTTCACGAGCATTATTGTAAAGTTCAATATAGGGTTTTTTCCTCGTTGCTTGTATACTGTTCAAAACAGCTTATAAACATTTTTTTAACATTCAACTACATCTATGCAGTACTTTTAATGATAAATATTTTGATTTATAAGAAACTTACAAGTTACAATTTAATTAATAAACTATTTTTGTTAGCGGTTTAATAAGGTTTAACATTTATGAAGTGAAAGAGAAATATGTTTTTCATTAATTTTATACACCAAAAAGTAGTCACTGAGTTTTTTATAGCTCATCTCCTTATAAGATATTTAATCAAACAATTCAACTATTTATAAGATGCTTGCTTGTTAGACATGTTTGTTATTTATTAATAAATTAATGTGAATGTCATTGGAATCATAAGATATGTCTGCAATTGATTTAAAAAATCTTTTGTTACATTAGATCTACAATCTCTGAACAATTTTTACAGAATATGTGAAGAAATTTGAGTGATTTAATTTAGAGCGGCGAATTACACACTTTCCAAAATAATTTTCTATCATTTCTTCTCACCCAATTTCTGTATTTTAGCCTAAGTTTTTGTTTTGTAACGTGGTTTGTCATAGTATAAAAATACTTGTTTGATTCCATAGTATCGTTTCTCAGTTTTCCAAAACTATGACATAACCATGAACATGGTAGGCCAAATACATATCATTAGATCACTGATCTTGATCCATTTTACCGATTTTCTCCTTGAATTATAATAAGTTACCCCATCAACTAGTAAAAATGTGTCGTTTTGCTCCCTTTATCTTTATAAAAGCACTAGTTTTCCTTCTAAATGTCATTTGTTAATTCCCAGTTGGTTTGACGCAAAAAAATATCATTTTTTGTTTTCAATTAGAAGTTTAATGCACTTTTGCAAGTTGAAGAAATAGCAGGAACGTTTTCAAAGTAAGGTACAATGCACTATTTGAGTCATATAATTGGCAATATTGAACAACTAATTTAATGATAATACATGATTTCATATCATATCAGACTTTAATAAAACCACGATGGCAAACAAAGATTCCATTAATAAAATGATTGGTTTGCTGTTATGACTAAGTCAACAAGAGGGTGCTACACTTACAATATTATTGCCTGCAATATCTTGGATTCAAGCATATTGTTATCTGTACATGCACAAGCTGACAATTAAATTAATATAAATACGATAAAAATTATATAATAAAACATTTCACGTGGTGATTTTTCTTTAACAAAATGGTTTGGTTATTCTGTTTAAATTTGGATGAATTAAACTCTGTGAATCAAAGTTTGAATACTTGAAAATGGTCTCTTTAGAGTGGGCAGTCACTTCAACTGTAACCATTTTCTTCGTTTTTGTCATATGGAAGAAATTTCTAAGCAAAAAATCTCCAAATCTTCCCCCTGGTCCTTCCAAGCTGCCATTGATTGGAAGCATGCACCATTTAATTGGAGGTTTGCCGCATCAAAAGATGCGAGATTTAGCGACAAAGTTTGGTCCCGTTATGCATCTTCAACTCGGCGAGCTTCAAAATGTTATCATTTCTTCCCGTGAAGCTGCCGAAAAGATTCTCCGAACCCACGACGTCATTTTTGCCCAGCGCCCCCAAATGATCGTCGCTAAAAGTGTTACTTACGACTACACGGACATCACCTTTTCGCCTTACGGTGATTATTGGAGACAACTGCGAAAGATTACCATGGTGGAGTTGCTCGCTCCTAAGCGCGTTCTTTCGTTCAGACCGATCCGTGAAGAGGAAACAGAGAAACTAATTAAGCTGATTTCTGGTACAAAACCCGGTTCAGCTATCAACTTTACGCAGATGATCACTTCTTCGACTTATTGCATAACTTCAAGAGCAGCCTGTGGCAAAATATGGGACGGCGAAAATGTGTTTATTTCGAATTTGGAGAAAATAATGTATGAAGTAGGGAGTGGAATTTGTATCGCTGACGCGTATCCTTCGATGAAATGGCTTCAAATGTTCAGTGGGATAAGGATTCGAGTCGATAAACTTCAGAAAAATATCGATAAAATATTCAAGAGCATCATCGAAGAACATAGAGCAGCTCGAAAGGGAAGAACAAAAGTAGAAGAGCGAGATGTTGTCGATGTTCTTTTGAATCTTCAAGAAAGTGGGAATCTTGATATCCCCCTAACTGATACAACCATCAAAGCCGTAATCATGGTTAGTTTATTACCCGTCTCGTTTGATTTGATCCTCTTAGATATCTCGAAAAATTACGAAAATAATTAGATAAGTATACTAAAAAAATTTTGCATTTCAGGATATGTTTGTTGCTGGCGTTGACACTTCAGCAGCAACAACAGAATGGGCGATGTCAGAACTAGTAAAAAACCCGGAAGTAATGACAAAGGCACAAGCCGAAATAAGGCAAAAATTTAGTGGAAAGGGAAGGATTGAAGAGGCAGATATAGAAGAGCTAGAGTATTTGAAATTAGTAGTAAAAGAAACGTTTAGATTACATCCTTCAGTTCCGTTACTAGTTCCAAGAGAATGCAGAGAGAGCTGTGAGATTGAAGGATATGAGATACCGGAGAAAACAAAGATCATGGTGAATGTATGGGCGATGGGAAGAGATCCAAGATATTGGGGAGAAGATGCCAACAAATTTAAACCAGAAAGATTTATTGATAGTCGAGTTGACTATAAAGGACATAATTATGAGTACTTACCATTTGGGTCGGGAAGAAGAAGTTGTCCTGGAATGTCTTTCGGAGTGGCTAATGTTGAAATTGTACTTGCTAAATTGTTGTTTCATTTTGATTGGAAACCTAACGAAGATCTTGATATGACTGAAAAGATTGGAGGAACAACAAGGAGGAAATCTGATCTCTATTTATTTCCTGCTCCTTATTTCCGAAATTAAGTAATTGCTCTTTTTTTGTTCTTTCGAGTTTAATAAACGTGTCTATTGAAACTTTCTCATCATGATTTGTGTGGGGGATATGGTGACTTTTTAATCAACAAAGTAAATCTTATTTTGGCTCTTACCACTGTTTGATCATTCATCACATTATTAACTCAAAGTTGATGAGGGGCAAAATAGTGAAGACATTGTTTTTAAGAAAGTCACTATAAATTCCATCATGGTTTGTTATGTTACGTACATACGAGTTGAAAATACCGACAAGAGGCTTTTAGTCATTATTGTATTAAGTTACCCTTAACTTTCATGGGATTAGAGAAGCATAGCAATTAAAGTATTCACTTATTGAAAAATGAATAATTTTTTTATAAAGAGTATAAGATATATATATATATATATATATATATTGACTGATATAATTGTTGGTTAATCAAGACAGTAATTGAACATGCAAACGTTGCAAGGCAGAATTTCAAAACATAGAATTAACCTAAAGATCTCCTAAGCATGCCATGATTAATATAATCTAGGTTAAAACGTTCTATAGATACTTTTAGCTTCATAAAGCTTATAAAAGAAACCTAGCATCTAAGTTTAGAGCATTACCAGTTGATGAGTGCTTTCTTTCTTTTGGTGACGGTGTTCCCTTAGAGCAATTCAGCAAAACTTCGTTAGCACGAGCTTCCAAACTAGGAGAGCCTCTATGATTGATCCACACGGATCTTCACTGACCAAAACCTCATTGAGGAAGAACCCATTAGTAAACAGCAACTACTAGATCACTCGAAGACCAACCCGAAAATAAATCGAGAACGCTCACTTTAGAAAGAGCCTTCAAAAAGAATTCTTTGTGTTTTTAGAGAAACTCGTGGAGGATCTCGCACAACGAACGAAGAGAGAGATGTCGAACTCAGAGAGAAAAAGCTAAGCTGAAGAGTATGTGTGTTGAATAAAGAGGAACTGGACGCCTATACACTCCCCCTCTATTACTAGGTGGGATGGGAATATTCCAATCTCACCCTTATCGGGTTAGCCGCGCGGGTCATGGTGACCCGGGGGCTAACTCGCGCAGCTCGTGAGCTTTTCAGCTTGCGGGGTAGCCGCGCGGACCCCACTTCGAACAACCCGTGTTCGATTGGGGCCCACTAGCAACCGGAAAAGTTCCCTTGCACCGCTCTGTGTAATTTTTCCCTATTTTCTCTTTATTCCCTTCAATTATTAATTTTGTCCAACCAATTAATAATTCTTCTAACTAGTTTGACAACTTGTATTTTCGACATAAACCCAGTCTATAGGTTCTTTACTTAGTCCGATAAAGACCCAAAGCTGTGACCTTATAGGATCCTAAAGTATTGAGCCGCTAGAGGTTAACCTAAACATGGCTACCAATCCGGGAACCTTTAGGCTTAGTGTTCCAGACGATATGAAACCCGATAGGTCTAGACGATCAAATGGGCTTTCTAGCAAGGGCGTATGATCCCTTGATACTTGGAATGTCACGTGCTTGTCACTTGATCCAAATCTGTAGTAGTAACCAATACAATACACTCCTTCCATCAGGTTAAGTATCATCCTATTTTTTGAGCTCAGATTAAGTGCTAGCTCATGTAATAGTCGTAACTATCCTGGAATTAAACATGTTCAAAAAGAACACCACTCAGCCATTATGTATCAAGATTTGGAAACACGTTCTATTAATCTTATACTCTGTTAAGAGGTTTATGAGTGTGTCACTTCAACAAGGGGTCGTAAGGTACAACTCCCATTATATCACTATATCAGAAGTAATGGATCCCGTCTTGACTACTTGATTTACCAACATGTGATCATCACTATACCCGTAATCACCCATGTCATCTTGATCGCCAGGGCAGGAATAAGTATGACCCAAAGTATAGCAATTCTTACACAAAGTTACTAGGATCTCAGGTCTGAGGATACTTACACTGCTACTACAATAAAACATAACACAAACACATGGATATAGTTATTTTCGCGTGTCTGTCTTATAGCGATCTTTAATGTATTACCCGAATACATTCATTTGTTAACTCAAGGTACCTCCTTCAGCTGATGAGATCGGCTACTTGGATTTAATCCAAGAAGTAAGCTTACACATGCTAGTCTATCTGTTCCATTAATGTCCAGTCTCAATGAAATTATGACTAAGAATATTTATACTATTCATAGTAACACGTATGTGCAGTTCTCACACAATATAGCTTCCACTATGTCCTCACACTTTTACGTTATGAAGTAGTCATGGACTTTGTCTCATCAATGTGCATATACATATTTAATACTATACATATATGATACTAGCGAGATACATAAATAAATAGAAAGTACTGATAAGCATTAAAAATGCCTTAATTATTATTAATAATAATTCGAAACCATTTGTACATTATAGCTAATAAAGATATATCACCCTAATTGCCTCTAGGGCATACATCATGTCAAATAATCTCCCACTTGCACTAGAGCCAATTACCCATGTGCCTAATGTCATACTCATTAACATGCTGGTCATGTTTAACTTGAGTCAATGGCATAGTTAGCCCATCCTCTAGATTCTGATCTGTCCGGATGTATTCTAAAGTTATATCTATTTTAGCTACCATCTCCTGAACGAGATAATACTTTCTGAGTATATGTTCATTTATGTGACGAGACCGTGGTTCCTTTGCTTGAGCATTAGCCCCATTGTTATTGCAATAGACTGTTATTGGATTTACAATGCTGGACACAACACTAAGATAACCAATATTTCCCTTAAGCTTGATAGCTTACTTAGCTGCTTCAAAAGCAGCTAAATACTCAGATTCTATGGTTGAATTGGCAGTTGTATCCTGTTTAAAACTTTTTCAAACAACTACCCCTTCGTTTAACATAAACACATAACCCGACTAAGACTTATAGTCATCCTTATCAGACTGAAAACTCATGTCAGTGTATCCCTTCAAAGAGAGATCACTTTCTAAATACTAAAAACATATTCTTAGTCCTACGTAAGTACTCAAGGATAGTTTTAACGGCCATCCAATGCTTCTCACCATGGTCAGATTGAAATATGCTCCTTACGCTTAACGCATGTGAGATTTCAGGCCAAGTGCGTACCATAGCATACATGATGGAACCTATCCCTGAGGAATATGGTATTCCATTCATGCACAGTCTTTCCTCTTATATTCTCAGACACTCAGATTTAGAAAGGCTAATCTCGTGAGACATTGGGAGATAACCCTTTCTTGACTGCTCAAGGTTAAATCTAGCCCAAACCTTGTCTATGTACACACTTCGTGAAAGACCTAGCAACCTTCTAGATCTATCTCGGTATACTAAGTATAAAAGCTGCTTCTCCAAGGACTTTCATGGAGAACTTCTTTGACAATATACAAAGGGCTCATTAGCTGTTGACACGAAACCAATTTCTCAGATTTCTCATCAAACCTAATATTCCAACTCTTTGATGCTTGCTTAAGTCCTTAAATAGATTTTTGCAACTTGCATACCTTTGAGTCATCCTTGGATGTAAAACCCTCGGGTTGTGCCATAAATACATCCCTATCCAGATTCCCATTAAGAAACATTATCTTCACATCCATCTGCCAAATCTCATAATCGTAATGAGCGGTGATGGCAAGGAGTATCTTGATAGACTTCAGCATAGCCACCGGTGAAAAGGTTTCATCATAGTTAATTCCTTCTTTTTTATTGAACCCTTTTGCAACCAGCCTTGCTTTATAGGTAACTATGTTATCATCCATTTCAGTTTTCTTTTTGAAAACCCACTTGCACCCTATGGGCCTAATCCTAGTTAGAGCATCAATTAATCTCCAAACTTGATATTCGTACATGGAGTCCATCTCTAACCTCATGGCTGTAAGCCATTTATCAAATTCTAAGCCTTCCATTGCCTCCTTGTAAGTCCTAGGCTCATCATCTTCCATAAGGAAGAGATAATTATCATCATAGATGAAAAACCTGTATCGCTCGGGAATGATTGGAGCTCGGCTTAACCTACACAATGTCAATGTTATAATAGGTTATTCCATGCTTACACTTTCTTGTGTAAAATGTGTAGGTAAAATCAGTTGATTGTCTATTTGATCTTCTTGAGTGCTCAGCTCAAGATTGCTCCCACTAGCTTTTGCAAATATATGCTCCTTCTCGAGGAATTGAGCATTTATGGAGGTAAAGACTTTTTGTTCCTCGGGATCAAAGAAGGTATACCTTATAGTCTCCTTAGGGTAACTTGCAAATAGACACCTATCAGACTTAGCACCCAACTTATCTGAACTCGTTCTCTTAATGTAAGCAAAACATATCCAAACTCTCAGGTGAGAAAGAGCGGGTTTCTTACCATACATTAACTCGTATGGAGTTTGATCAACTGATTTAGTGGGCACTCTATTTATAATATAAACTGCATAACCCCAAAAAGATCTACTGAGTTCTTCTTGGCTCATCATGGACTGAACCATCTCTAGTGGGGTTTGATTCCTCCTTTCAAACACTCCATTATTTTGGGGTGTATAAGAAGGTTTCCACTAGGATAAAATACCATTATCCCTTAGATAATTTGAAACTCTTGGCTTAAGTATTCACAACCTCTATCAGATCGAAGGGTCTTGATACTTTTCCCAAGCTATTTCTCCACTTCGATTCTAAACTCTTTGAATTTCTCAAAACTTTCAAACTTGTGCCTCATAAGGTATAAATAACCATATCGTGAGTAATCATCGATAAAGACTATGAAGTAGATGAAACCCTCATGTGCATTAACACTCATTGGATCGCATACATCAGAATGTATTATTTCAAAGTACTAGTGGCATATTGTCCCTATCCTTTGAAAGGTTTCTTAGTTATCTTTCCCTTTAAACAAGGTTTGCACGCACCATAGGACACCCATTCCATTTATCCCAAGTCTCCACATTTGTGTAACTTAGTTAAGAAAGTCTAATTTATATGGCCTAGATGATAATGCCATAAGTATGAGGATTCTTCATTATCTAATCTCGATTTCTTAACAGTGTTCATATTTAGAATTTAGGTTTTAGTATCTAGAATGTAAATGTCATCCACATATATTCCACAAGCATAAAGAACATTATTATGTTGAATTTGACATTTGTTATAAGAAAATAAAATTTCAAATCCCTCTGTTGCTAAAGGAGTAATAGAAATAATATTCTTAGTGATAGCATGAATATAATAGCAATTGTTCAAAACTAAAACTAGGCCACTAGGTAAATGAATGCTATATGTCCCTACAACTGTTGCAGCAACTCGTGCTCCATTTCCAACTCTTAGGTCCATTTCCCTCTTTGCAAGCCTCCTACTGTTCCGCAATACCTGCATATAAGTACAAATATGACTACCACAACTAGTATCTAATACCCAAGTAAACTCATAGGGAATTGTAGAGAAACTTTCTAGTATTAACATGCCACCAGATGTTTGAGCCACAACTATCATCATCTAATGAGCTTGTTTTATGAGAAACATTTTCCTTCTTTAGTTCTAACTTCCTCATGAGCTTTTCTTAATGGTTAAATCTTTCAGTTTCTTCAACTTAAGGCCCTCAACATTAGCTTACTCTTTGAGTTTATTTCTAAATTCAATCTCATAAAACTCGAGCAAGTCTATGAGTTGGGTCAGGGTATAGTTGGGAGAACACTCCTTAAGCATCTTTTTGAAGGAATCATATTATTGGGTAACACCCTCAACACCCTCACCCTCAACTCCCAACTCTCTTAATTTCTCTGAGTTATCATATATGTTAATGACCAACTCCACTACTGTTGAGGTGTCTCCTCGCAAATTTACTATGGAATAGTTCATCCTCTAAACTTTCTACTGACTTCAGATGATGAATCATGGTTTCAAGGTCCAACCCTTTGTACGCACGTGGTTACTTTGGGAGTATGTGGTCTAACATTAATTTTGCAACAAACTCACAATTTCGCTTGTGCTCCTCATAGTCAGTCATCTCACATGCAAAAGCATTCTTTTCAAGATGTTTTGGACTTAGATCAATTAAAACATAATCTAGGTATTAGTTTTGGAGAACTCTTCTTATACTCTCAAACAACTCATTGAAGTTATAAACATCATATTTGATGTCAACAAGAGGACCGATGTCAAAGCGAGTATTTTTGTTAGTGATAATATTCAACCTCGATATAAAATAGAGTTTTCTTAGACATTAGCATATGTACATGCATTTAATACAAGGTATTTAATTAAACACATAATTCCTACCATTTTCTCGACATTCAAATAGCCCCTTCAATTTAAATTTGGAAAATTTAGTCAAATCAATTTTCCTTAGTAGGTAGCATCCATAGCCACTCATCATGACCCTACAATCATAGGTCAAGCCACAATAAGATATCCATGGTTGGAACCCATCCATTTGCATCTCTTGCAATTACTAATCCATTTGAGTTCTCTTTCTCGAGACGTGCGTATCCAGTTGCATGACTCCTCAAATGTGTCTCCAATTTGGCATTTTCTCTAATAATATGGACAACTAACCCATCTTGGTTAAGGCTTTAACCCCCTCTAGTCTCATGACCAAACACATGTTAAGGGAAGATATGTTTTACATGTGCTTATATCCATTAATAAGGTTAGTATCACGATGTATGAAGGGAAGACTATATACTGCCCTAATATTGTTGTGGGGATTTTATTGATGCCGTTGGTCTCATCCTAGTCTAGGTCTTATACGATGGATATGATTATGAAAATAATAATTCCGAGCTATTTGGAATTATTAACTCTAAGGGAGCATGCTCTGGACTGGTATATCATAATCATTATATCATAGTCATTCAATTATGCCAAGACTCTACATAGCATTCAAAACAAACAAGGCCCATGTTTAAGTCATTGCACCTATGTCTATAAGTTTTACTTTAACAACTTAAACCACATTTGTAAAACCATATGCAGAATTTAATTCCCATACTAGAAATCCACTAAGTCATAAAAGTCCCTTGGGTATCTTTGAGTCTAATATCGATGGAGATATCCAGGAAGGAGAGGCCTCCCTTGAAGTGAATGAGAAGCCAAGTCCAATCCTTGCCGAAATAACCATGGGCACTTCGATTTGTTGTACCATGCACAACTATGATTTAAAGATTTTGTTCTTTAATTAAGTGAAGTATTGGATGACCCTCAATTAAAGCATTTACACATGTGGGAAAACATTGCTAATTTATATGATAATCACATAGACTCAGTTTGAGCAAAACCTTAATCTAGTTATCACATTATTTTCTATAACAGGAATTGAACCCTAAGTCATGCATAGTATAATTTAATCAATTCATAGAAGATAACATTTTAAAACATTATTATCAATCATGCATAGCATAAAGTAGGACTCTGATACCACTATTGGTTAATCAAGACAGTAACTAAACATGCAAACGTTGCAAGGCAGAATTTCAAAACTTAAAATTAACCTAAAGATCTCCTATGCACGCCATAATTGATATAATCTAGGTTAAAACGTTCCATAGATGCTTTTAGGTTTATAAAGATTATAAAAGAAACCTGGCATCTAAGGCTAGAGCATTACCAGTTAATGCGTGCTTTCTCTCTTTTGGTGATAGTGTTCCCTTGGAGCAATTCGGTAAAACTTCATTAGCACGAGCTTCCAAAATAGGAGCGCCTTTATTATTGATCCACATAGATCTTCATCGACCAAAACCTCGTTGAGGAAGAAGCCATTAGTAAGTAGTAGCTGCTAGACTACTCAAAGACCAACCCGAAAATAAACCGAGAAGGCTCACTTTATAAAGAGTCTTCAAAAAGAATTCTTCATTTGTTTGGAGAAAGTCGTCGAGGATCTCGCACAACGAATGAAGAGAGAGATGTCAAACCCAAGGAGAAAAAGTTGAGCTGAAGAGTATGTATGTTGAATAAAGAGAAATTGGAGGCTTATGTATAAGGAAAAGGGGGAGTGTTGGATTCCCCCTCAATTACTCGGTGGGATGGGAATTCCCATCCCTCCTAAACGGGCTAGCCGCGCGGGTTGCGCAAGGCAAGCATGGGCTTGTGATAAGTGTATAATTACACTTATTATCATATTAATTTTACACACTAAACACTATAGTTTAAGTCATTTTTATACTTCATATAAAAGATTTCACGTGGTATGTAGTTGTTTTTTATGCAAATGCAGATACTAGGTAA
>CATIWQ010754401.1:0-28643 GCA_949673415.1 Euphorbia schlechtendalii | reverse complement strand
TGATATCCACATAAATCCAATTGCATGAACATAATTAAATGAGCATGTAAAATATTTAAAATAAGGTGAAATGTACAAAAATGGAAGCTGAAACTAAAAATTTGATGTTAATTACATGGACCCGTTTTGGACCCGGATCCGTGGGATCCGGATCCGGATCCGGAAATTGTGGACCTGCCGGATCCGGGTCCAGTACATGAAAACGGATCCGGGCCGGGTCCAAGCCGGACCCGGCCCGGATCCGGCCTGTTGCCATTCTTAGTAGGGTAGGATATATATAGGTGGAAATTAATACAATTGCAGTCATTTTTATTGGTTAATTATTTATTATTCCTTCCGGTTCCTAATATTTATCATTTTAGAGAATTTCACACTTACTAAGAAACAATTAATTTGAGGATATAAAATTACTCATTTACCCTTAAATCAGTAATTAATGAAGTATTATATCCATTCAAAGGATATTAATTGAGTTGTCATTAATATGGATAAAATAGGAAGAATGATGGAAATTATACATGGAAAATATAAAATGACAAGTATTAGGAACCAAAAACTCAATCCCAAAACAACAAATATTAGAAACCGGAGGGAGTGTGGATATCCCGCATGCAAAATATGTGTCCCGAATAGTATTAAATGATATTATTTCTTAATTATCTTGGAACACATGTCTTCACGTTATGCAAACGACGATATTAAATGGCTCTTCGTATAATTTTTCTCATTGATTTTATCAAAATTGTCAACGGGATTTTAATAATTCAGACAATCAAACAATAACATTAGTTTCCAGTTAATTAGAAATCCGTAATTTGGAATTTTCTTTCCATCAAGCTTTCATTTATAAGCACAGAATTTGACATTGGAAATTACTAACATCAAACAGATTCTAATTAATCAGTAGTAAGAGTCAAAATCTTGTAGAAAGTTTGTAGGTGTAGCTTCCTGGTGCAACAGCTAGGAACGAAATCCCAAACATACCCTTAATTTCAAGAATTTGTCATTTTGATCATAGACATTTTAGAAAGCTAAAATTGTAACATCAAAACACAATTTTATTTAGCAGCAGCGCGAAAAAGAAACACCGAAACAAAGAAAGCACTTCATGTTAATCAGATATGTATGCCAAAAGAAAGACTACACTCGGGACAAAGGTTCCATTGATTATTCCAAACGCTGCTGCTACTCTGAAAGATTACCAGGTTGAAATTAAGCGATGCTTAGGACTTCGATCTCGAATTCCAGGACTGAGTTGGGCTGTATTCCCCATGCTGGAAATCCACCAGCTCCA
This sequence comes from Euphorbia schlechtendalii, assembly GCA_949673415.1. Lineage (NCBI taxonomy): Eukaryota > Viridiplantae > Streptophyta > Magnoliopsida > Malpighiales > Euphorbiaceae > Euphorbia > Euphorbia schlechtendalii. The sequence goes on along the minus strand of CATIWQ010754401.1, from coordinate 27,349 downwards.
TAAGCATAATCAGGAGAGCACTGCAATTCATTTATAACATGAGCAAGGCATAATAAAATATCTCCAAGGGATCAACATCAATTAAAAACCGATTTCCAATTATTTTCCAGCACTCCATCTGATCAGATTCTTTGGACTATAAAGCCAAATGGGCAATTCATAATTCAAAATGGGAGAAGCAATATGAGGCCCCGCATATTTTCGGTTTTTTTTGGTCATTAAGCCCCTGATCTTTATCATTTTAGAGATTGAGCCCTCGATTAGTTATGGCCACATGTATCAATCCCATACTTATCTGGAATGCTAACTGCAGACGTCAATTCCTCAATTTTGCAAAGGAAATAGCAGATTTCACTTCTCTAAAACAGGTTTTAGTGTACTACTTGTGATAATAGGAAAACTGGGGATATTTTTCGTTGTGAAACAATACAGAAACGCTATTTCACAGGAGATGAAAAGAATGGAGCATTTTCTATGTGTCAAATTGAAAGATCAAGAGCTTCATCAACAAAAATAAAAAAGATTAGGGGTTAAGATCAGCAATGATGATTTGCATCCACAAAATAAAAAAACTAAAAAGATCGAGTAGTACCCTTAGACGAGCTACCTCTCCAAGCTGCATTCCTAGGACACCTTCATCCCATCCTATACATTATAAGAGAGAACAGGTAAGCAAGTCTCCACATTAAAACTGAACTTTATTCTATTTAGACTCCTCAAAATCATGGTCATATCCAGAGGTAAGAAAGAGAGAAACGACAGTTGAAGAACAATCCGATTAACTTGACACACATGCAACATCAAACAATCAGATGAGCAGTCAAAAGTAGCAATTTCATCAACTCAAGATATCAAGAGGAAAATTTCAAGTTAACTTTTCCTTTACATAACATAAGAATACGAATTAATTTACTTTGTAGATGCCAAACCAATTGTTCTGTGCAAGTAATCAACTGGCACATTAATTAACTAAACTCCACTTAAGATCTTAGCCAGAAAAAATATTCATGACAGAAAGTCTAAATAAAGTAGGGATTAATACTTCAATATTTTTTTGAGCCGAAAAGCAATATAATCCTATCCCCATATCTTATCATAATTCATAAAAAAACAACAGCAACAACAAAGAAAGAGAGAAGTTGAGGCTTAAATGGTGCCATCATAATGATAAAGGCATAAAAATATTGTGCGCAAAACTGATGGAAATGTAATGTTAGCAAATAATGTGTAACCATCTAGACACTGAGGCAAGAGAGAGTTGTTCAACTCTTCATTTATCTAAAATTTTCAGTGCTTAAGCCTTGATATGTTCATTCTTTGATAATTATCTAAACAGTTCTGAACTTCTCTGCTGGTAATTGTCTGCGCCAGTGCTTTATGAACAACTTTAAACTCATTGCCTACTGATGAGGAGCAAGAGGCTGTCTAAATTCCTCTAAATCAAGTCACAATAAGGAAAGTTATCCAAACAAATGCCTTCAGACTACACCATTTGGTGGCCAATTGCCAACAAATCCATTATTCTAACAATATAAAGTTGAACACAACCATATTGGAAACTGTTTGTACGTCCAATTATGAGTAATCATGTCTGCTACACTTAGACCTGACAACTAAAACACGAGCCTTCTATACCAAATTCAAAACTAGATTATAATTCATAATCAAAAAAGTTAAAAAGCTTTTCTCATCAGCCTAGCACCTTAACAACTATGTGACTATAGTTTAAAGGCGTTTACGAAAAAACAAATTTGGAGGTCTGAGAAATTTTAACTCGTCTAATGCCAAAACTAGATAACATGTCAATTCTTTAGAAATGCATAAGAGAAATATTCCAACATAAGGCAAAAAAAAGGTTAAAAGAGTTGTTGAACTAAGGAAACAATAGGGGGGCATTTGAAAACAAGCACCTACAACAACAAGTATTCGATTTTCTATAAATGAGCAAATGGATTAATATTCAAATGTAGCCAGATTTGAGAACAAATGAAACATCTGCATACCAAACACAACAGATTATGGAAAATTTTGCATAACGACGATCATCAAATTGAAGACTCTTGTTTTCCTCCATTGACAGAATTTAAAATTACGATTTCAAACTTTGTAAAATCAAAATAAAGATTAAAATATACAGGATTATGTTTGATGAAAGAAATCTAATAAAAGAGTCACCTTTGATGACATTCCCTTGGCCAATTTTGAATGTGAAAGGTTTCTGCCCAGAATCCTTTGTACTGAAACCAAAACAAACAAGATAGCATTATATAATTTCAAATTTCAGAACAAACTAAGCTAAAAATATCATAAAACAAAAGGTGTAAACCAATGAATAGCATAAACTCTACCTCCAAAATTTCTGAGAAAGATCATTATTTTTCCCTGCAAAGTAGAAGAATGAAGTTCATCAATTTCTCAATAACAGACATTTTCTGCACCTAATTAGTCTTGCATCTGCGCACTGTGAGCAAAATCTAAAAAATCTTCAAAGTTTAATTTCGTCTTCACTATTTCAAAGCACTTAATTGTTAACTCTAATCAATTCATTTCACTGGCTCGTCTAATCCTTCCAATTAATTACCATGCTCATCAAATTAAGAGGACATCAAATCTTATCTGCTAGCATAAACCGACCCATAAACAAAAAATCGGAAGTTAGTATCTCCAAGTATCCCACAAAAAGCAAAGCTTTTCAACATCGAAATATAGCAACTCAAAACGTAATGTTAACATCAACCCTAATCCATAGCAACTCCATCAGATAAAAATATATATAAAAAAAAAAACCTTAATATAAATATCTGTAATCGATCGATTAAAATGGTAAGATAACAAACAAACAATCGCATCTTTCCTCAATTAAAAAAAGCAGACTAGGGTTTTATAAGAGAAAACATAGTGGCTAACCAAAACCAGTGCAGTGAACGGTAACAGTTTGACCAGGGGTAGGCTTAGGACCGTTGCCGGGTCTGATGAGTTGCTTCTCCACTCCCATTTTTTCCGGTGCTGAGTTATCGATGAAATCCAGCAGCTCAGCTCTATTGATTTTTGTAGTCTTTCAGGTGTATTCGCCGCTTCTCTTCTATACCACATCATGTACTTATAGCCATTAGTTACTGTCACTCGTGCTTTTCTATGTCCGTGCCTGGCACGTGACATGATATTATTAATTTATTTATATTTGCAGTTTTTTTCTAAATTAAAATTTCGCGCTTTCAGGAATGTGCTAGGCCCAGTTGGGATGAGCCCATAAAGTGAAGCCCAGAATTTTCATTCACATCAACATAGAAAAGCCAAACGACAGATATACATCAATATAAGAAAGTATTTCCCACATTTACAAATCGAAAAAATATAGTAATTATTCTCGCATCAGGCATTATTATGGTTATTTTATAAGTCAAGATTTGTCATTAATAGCAATAGCATCAATCAACACTTGAACTAAACAAATACTACAATATGACTTCAATGTCATGGTGTTGAAGACACATTATGTCATTGCAACAAAAAATAAGATACAAAACCATAAGTAAGGTGCTCTTTGTTATTGGCTGTGATTTTAAAATATTGCTAAGTTATGATCAACTTAAAAAATAAAATTATTCTACATCCATTATTAGTCTCATTTAATTTGTTGATTATGATTTGCATTTTAGCTTTTGTGATTATTCTAAATCCTCTACTCCTTTAACATAGATTTTAGATCAATTGTTTGGATTGTATTTGATTTGATTTGATTTGATTTGATTTGGGGTTGTATGGTTTTATTTTAATTTGTATGGATTGAAAAGGCAATTGATCAATAGTATGTACATTGAATTAAATAATTTTTTTTGTCTTCTTCCCTAAATCTGCAATATTGTTTTTGGATTATAAGGGTTAAATTCTATTTCGCAACTTTTCTTATTTCTGTGAATGTTATCAACCTTTTGAACAGTTGGTTTATCAAGTCCTTTGTGCATCAAGTTTCTTACTTAATTTGGTCGTATATGGTGCTGGGGATGTCAACAGGGCAGGGAATACCCGAAATCCATGGAATCCGAACCGACGAGTTCGAGGAATATTCGAAAATTTCATATCTGTGAATAAAACATGGACGGATGGGTGGAACCAACCCCGAACAGTTGGGTACCCGCACCTGCCCTCGAATAAATCCCTGAAATAAACCCTAATGTAAAACACACATACACACACGCTTTTAATTGTACTTCATATATAATTTATTCAAATCAATCATCTTTCAAGTAATTACGTACTCAAATTTAATTGATAAAAAATAAAATAATTATATTATAATTAATTGTGGTTTCTTAATATTAAATCAATCCATTTTTTTAATGGAAAATAATTATATTTTAAACAAGAAAACTCAATTGTATAGACTACCAAAGCCGAAAAAATAAGTGCATACAACAACACTTAAACAAATAAACAAAACTCACTTTCTATGAAAGACCATCATAATCTCACCATCATTTGAATTTGTTTAAATAAAAAATCAACAAATTGACAAGCATGAGAAAAGACACAAAAATTCATATTAGTCAATGAGAAAGTCTTAGCATTTAGAATTATTTCTTTTAATATGTAATCTTATAGTTAGAATTTATTGATTTATGATAAAATGAAGTACAAATTTTACTATAAATCATAGCATACATCAAATTTATGTGAAATTCTAGTAAGGCGGGGATTATCCGAAAACCGTTTGAACCAGCGTGGGTATAAAATGGATGTGTGAAAAATTCTCAGAAACACTAAATGGGGAATCTCCAAACCCACATCACCCACACCGAACCTGCTCGATTGACATCCCTGTATATTGCGTGAGAAAACGCCTTTGGAGCAACATCTAAACTAAACCAAAGGTTGTTGTCCGCCTAGCAGCTGTTATGGCTTTGTCCAGCAGAGACCACGGATCTAGGCAACATGTCTTTTACTCATGCGATGACCGGTGCAGTAAGCGTTGCAGGTGGTCTGCTAGCAATTCTAACTGCTGGTTTGAGGCAGCTAGTGGTGTCTTCAGTGCTGCTGTCACACATAATGGTAATTTGATTACTTTTGGTATAATAGTTCGAAATTGCGGTGACATTTTCATAGCAGCAAAAGTTGGGGATTTACTGGGGGTGTTTCTCAAAACTTACAACTTATGACTTATTAGATATTTATAAGAAGATTTTAACTTAAAAGTCTCTCATTCCTTATTTTTAACTTAAAAGTTTCTTATAGGCAACATGTCTTTTACTCATGCGGTTACCGGTGCAGTTAGCATTGCAGGTGGTCTGCTAGCAATTCTAATGGCTGGTTTGAGGCAGCTAGTGGTGTCTTCAGTGCTGTTGTCACACATAACGGTAATTTGATTACTTTTGGTATAATAGTTCGAAATTGCGGTGACATTTTCATAGCAGCAAAAGTTGGGGATTTATTGGGGGTGTTTCTCAAAACTTACAACTTATGACTTAATAGATACTTATAAGAAGATTTTAACTTAAAAGTCTCTCATTCCTTATTTTTAACTTAAAAGTTTCTTATAAGGAGAAAGGTTAAAAGTAACTCCTTATAAGAAACTTTTAAGTTATAAGTTAAAAAAGAAGAAGTTTAGAGAAACACCCCATGAATCATATCTCCATTATAGAGGCGGTGGGATGCGAGATACTCTCATAATGATCATTGAAACTGATTATAAAATGTTGTTTGAGGGGTCAGTAACTAATAAATCAGGTTTCTGATAGGGTAGTTGTAAATTGTTATCTAGTAATTTTGTCTCATATCTATTTAGTTGGGTAAAAGAAGATCATATTATTGTTATCCATACTCTGGTTCAAGTCACTTTATTTAATGAGGTAACTGAGACCCGGGATTTTCTCCCCCGATTATGTTACCCATCTCTTATGTTTATGAATGCAATACTTTCCTTTTTAAAAAAAAAACAGGAAATTGAATATTGTTATTATAATTATCAACGTCATTATTAAAGTTTCGTGTTTTATCAAAGGCCAAATGCATTAAGACCCCCCTAAAGTTGGCTCAGAAAACCCGATGCTACCCTCAACTTTCAAAAGGACCAGTTACCCCCCTCAACTTGGCAAAAAGGACTAGTTACCCACCTTAAATTGACAAAAATGCACCAGTTTGCACTTCAATGCCACGTGTCAACTTCTGGTTAAAGGGAGAAAAATCAAATGATATATTTGAAAAGTCAAACCAACCAGATTCTGACACGTGGCATTAAAGGGGTAAATTGGTGCGTTTTAAAGGGAAAAATTGGTGCGTTTTTGCTAAGTTAAGGGGGGTAACTGATCTTTTTTGCCAAGTTGAGGGGGGTAACTGGTCATTTTGAAAGTTGAGGGTGGTATCGGGTTTTCTGAGCAAATTTCAGGCAGGTCTTGATGCATTTGACCTTTATTAAATTTTCAATTTTGTGAATATGTTAAATTTTGAGGGACATTTCAATTAAAATACTTGAGTTTAAAAATATAAGTAATATATGTAAATTTTTGATTGAAAAATATTTATAAGATATGTAATCAAAACATCAAAAATATTTTATAGTAATGTAACACAAAAAAAATTTATTTTCATGCATAATATTTTTCCTTACACATTATTAAAGACTTTTATTTCACAAAATCAGCGTAATTTACTTTTTGTATGAAAATTCATCTAATAATTAAAAGGATAAAACAATTAGGGTGTTAAAAAACCGAACCTAACCAAAATAACTGATCGAACCGATGTAATTCAGCTTATTTGGTTCGATTTTCGGTTTAAACGATTCGGTTTCAGTTGTCACTTTTACAGATTTTCGGTTAACTCGATTGTTTCAGTTTTATATAAAAATAACCGATATAACCGAACCAACCAATTAATTCAATATATATAAAAAATTAATTACATATAGTATAAACTTAAGTTCATTAAGTTTGTCATAGTAATATCATCACGTTCTTAAAACACTATTATTTCATTCATTGCTTCTGTATAAGATATACATGTTAATTTATGCATATAATGAAAGTATTAGTGATAGTTATATATAAAATAAATAGAATTTTAATAAGAAAATGAAAGAACAAATAAAAAAAATTAATCGGTTAAATGAACCGAACCAACTGAATCAAATTATTTGGTTCGGTTTCGGTTACTATTCTATTTCGATTCGGTTTCGGTTTTTGTTTTTTTATTTATTCGATTTTCGATGTATTCGATTCGATTTGATTATTGAACCGAATTAATCGATAAACACCCTTGAAAACAATAAAAACTTTGTTAGAAAAACAAAAATGACCAAAATAAATTATAAAAATTTTCAATCAAAGTTCTTACATAAATATTCAAAATTAAGAATTTAGTTGGATTTGGAAAAAGGTGTTTCCAATTATGCAACACAATTTTCACACGGCATTGAAAGAATCTTGAAAATTTTCGCTAAATTAAGCAGATAACCTTCATCAACCGATTCCATCATTTTCTCTCTTCTTCATATATAAATCCCCCCTTTACCTCATCTCCAACCGCCAGTAATAATTCTCACACTTTCCTATCTCTTTCTGGTTTTGGTTCACATATTTCTCTCTCATTTCTTCCCTCTCGTTACCCATCATCCATGCCTCTCTAATTATTAATTAGTTTGTTCCAGATGATCCGTTTTCGAACTACATTTTATGGGTAAGTCCGCCGAAATGCGAGTTTCCTGAATGGGGTTGGTGAGATTGAGATAGAAATCTAGAGAGATTGAAATCATGGAAATTGAGAGAATCAAACTGTTGTTACTCCTTTGGTGTAGAATTAAAACTACCCGTGTGGCCCTCGTGGGTGGAAATCATACCTCTTCCAGGTTTTGTACTCGCTAAATTATTCTTCTTTATCGTGTTTTTTGGGTTAATTATCTCCGTAATCTGCTGATTACTCAGCCTTTTGGATTCTGGCATTTTCCCCTATTTTGGTTAAAGTGTTCGTTTTTCACGTGATTGAGGATTCAATTACACAGAGTTTGACAGTTTTAATTGATTGATTGAGTTGCAAAAGGCAACAAATTAAGACATGGTATATGCTCGTGGGTATCGAACCAAGGAGCATATCAGGATGAATCATTTGCAGAATGGAAGCCGCATTGGTATAAATTCTGATACTCTTTTGGTAATTAAACTTCCAGATTCGCAGGTTTTGCGTATTGTGTCCCGTTCATTGTTTTTGGCTGTGGTTATTCTTACGCTGCCTTGCATTGGCTCGATTTTAAGGGAGCTTTCTGCATCTCCCGATGATTACCTATCTGCAGATGGGTTTGTTTCCAATTTGGTTAATGTTGAATTATTGGATTCATTACTGCTAGATTTGGCTAACGAGGGCCTTATCAAGAAAGGCGATAAAGCCTTCTTTGTTTGCTCCGAATCGGGGTCTTTAATCGATAACTCGCGATTCTTGAATGCAAATGAGATTGACTGGGTTATAGGATCTCAACTTGAGCAAAAAATGTTGTTTAATGATGCCTCTTTTGATTTAGTATTCGCATTTGGATATAAAGATACCGAATTCCTTGACCGAATTTTGAAACTTGGTGGCATTTTGATCACACAATTGGGTGATTTTCCAAGTGCGGTGCAAAGGCAATCGAATTATAAAGTTGTTTATCTTCGTCGATACAGTTCGACTATTGTAGGCACCCGAAAAACAAGTTTTACAACTGAGAAATATAAGCCTACCTCAAAGCGGCAGCTTTCCAAGTCGAAATTGGAGGCTAAAAGAGCCGCACTTAACGGCTTAGAAGATATTCTGCTCGAACCACCAAGAAAACAGCCTTCACTGGAATCTAAAGCATACTTTGAGAAGTTCAAATATCTTCCTGATTTGTTGGGAGATCCCTTGGAAGAGTACCCGCGTCGAGTCTTCATCGATGTGAGCGAAAACGAGGAAAAAGATACGGCGCTGACGTGGTTCAACGAGAAATATCCAACAAGGGATACAAAGTTTGAGATTTACAGCATAGAAATTGTGGGTGAAGGAGTGGCTAGTACAAATAGTCGTGACGTTTCGAATTGGTTGGCGAAGAATGTTAAAGAGGACGAGTTTGTTGTGATGAAGGCAGAAGCTGAAGCAGTGGAAGAGATGCTAAGAAGGGGAACTATTAGTTTGGTTGACGAGCTGTTTTTAGAATGCCACAATCAGTGGCAGAATGAAGAAGGAAAGAAGAAGAAGAAGAAGAACAAAAGGGCTTACTGGGAATGCTTAGCTTTGTACGGCAGGCTGAGAGATATCGGAGTTGCTGTTCATCAATGGTGGTCCTGAAACCCTAAAAAAGAACAACTTACTTGTATGAGAGAGCAACACAGAATCTAATAGTATACATAAGAAGAAGCGATTTCAGTACTCGTTGGTGGTTTGCTTTCTTTTTCTCAAATGTGTATGTCCTTGCTTTGTTAGAACAAAATCAAACTTATGTATTATTGTTTTTTCTAATGAAACTGCTCTGTTATTGTTATGTCGGGTCTTTGTCGAGGTCAATCGGTCTTTAAAGTTATGCTTTTGGATTGAGTGGTGAAAGTTACATGCTGAAATCAAATTAATTATGTGGAACGATAAAAATGCTAGACGATACAAATACATATTGTCACCTGAATCGGTGACTAAATCTGATGCTTTTCGTTTCACTTAGAATTCTCTTACACACAAACTTCAAATTATTTTGAGTGGCTAGATGGCGTGAGGGATGTTTTCGGAATCCACGGAAAAAACGGCGGACATTTGAGTTTTGGGAATTTAGGCAGGACGGGAAGATGACGTTTTGGTGGCTTTACAGTCTTTGGCTCCGGTTGTCCTAATGGTGACTGTACAGGCTCGAAAAAAGCTTCCGGGGCTGTTGAAGGGGAAATCGAGGAAGCGGTAGGAGCTAATTCCTGTGGTGGCAAGAATGCTTTCGGGGCCGGAGATTTCGACGGCTTAGGAACGAAACTCTTTGGAGGTAGCTTGGGGGCCAAGGAAGGTGTCAATGAAGGTTCAAAAGACGGCAATTTTGGTGATGTTGGTGGAGCCACGGGCGGTGTGGAAGCTGGTATTGGCGGCAGAGGTGGCAGTTTAGGCTTCGGCAAAGGGGTCAAACCCTTTGACTTTTCCTTCGGCGATGATAAGTTCTTAGGAGAGTTTAAGAGAAGGCCGACACGGGTGGCTGTAGTTTGGTTGTGGCTATTGCATAGGAAAGCAATGATCAAAAGATAACTCAGAAAAGCCATTTTGTTGTGAATGGGTTTGTGATGTAACCAGAGAATGGCATCAATATATAGAGTATGGTAAGAGGCCTTTTTAGTTAAGCGAGGAACATGAGCTATAAATTTAGTTAAGTTTGTTATAAATAGTGTCTTTTTGTTGGTGTCAACTAAGTATTTAGTGATCTCTTTTATGGGAGAAATAAGGCTACATTTTATTTGTTTGCTTATTTCTTGCAACATTGTAATAAATTCAATCTCTAGGTTTAGGTCTATTACAATTGTATTAGATTTCTTTAATGTATTTTTGGACCACAATTCAGTTTTATTCAGTCCAGTTCAGGTCACAGAAATTGCGCATTGATACTTAATTTTAGTTGAAATGTCGGATATGTTCGGATAAAAAAAGGGAAGTACCAATTAAAATAGAACAGTCCTTCAAATTTACTTGTCTCACAACTAGTTTATAGTGCTTTGAACATTAAGATTAATTGTATACATACATATATCTCTACACCTGTTCGCGGGTCGCCCGGCCTAGCCCGAGTCATTTTTAATGAGCTGGGTTTGCATACTAATTTTTTAAAAAGTCCGGTTCGAGCTCATCAAAGCTCGAAGTTTCATGGGCCGGATTTGGTTTTTATATAAATACCAAAGCCTGGCCCGACAAATAATTTTATTTATTAATTATATATTATACATTAAATTTATAATTATTTTGAGATTTTATATTTTATCCTATTAAATTTTTATACTTGATTACAATAAATGTTACTAAATATTAAAGATTTTAAGTAAGCAATGCAATTATGTTAAAAATTTAAACATATTTTAGTTTATTTAATATTTTTTCTATTTAGTTTAATAAAAAAATTTAACAAAAAAATATTCATAGGCTTGGAATTGGCTTGGGAATGACCTGGTAAGCTCGGTCCGAACCCGAAATTCTAAAATATGGGCTTGAACCGGGCTTGATTTAACATTTTTAATAAAAAACCAGTCGAGCCCAACCTGAACTTGACCCAGCCCGCCCGATGAACAGGTCTATGTATCTTCATTTTTTTGGTTAACAAAATTCCTAAAACTTGAAAGAGTACAAATTGAGCACCTACTTTGCGCACAATAAAATATTTCAACAGATCAATTACTTAACTACCTTCACAAATCATTTATAATAGGATATGGTCCACCATTAATTGATACTATATGAATCAGTTCATACAACTTTCTCTGCATTTCACTTTCACACATCCAGTCAAGGAAACTAGATAACATGTCATGTAAAATCTTATCATTTTCATTTGTCATTTAGTTAATAGTCATCCAATTAATTGCTAGAGTTATAAAAATAATTATCTTTAAAAATTTATATCATTTAATATGAAACTGACTTACAATTCTAATTTAATTGTTTGTGTTTAGAGTCGATATTTATCCTCGAGTCATTCATATTTTTAATTGTCCCGGATGTTTTTCCCATGTTTTCCGGGTATGCCGTAAACTATATTTTTTTTTTGGTCTAATGTATTTGGAACCCCCTCAAGTTATTCTTAAACTCCGGATTCCCTCCTGAACTTTGAAATGTTTTCAATACCCCCTGAACTTGTCTAAATGTTCTTAATGCCCTCCTGAACTTGTCTAAAACGTTCTCAATTTCCCTTTGAACTTTGAAATGCTCTCAATACCCCCTGAATTTGTCTAAACTTTCTCCAACACCCCTCAATCCAACATTGCAAATTGCGTTAGTGGAGCAACAAACATGAGGTTAATGAAAAAAATTATTTAAAAAAATTAAGAACATTTAGACAAGTTCAGGGGGCATTGAGAACGTTTAAAAAATTATCTTCGTCTATTAAATAACCGAATTGAGGGGGTGATGGAGTGCGGTTTAAACAAGTTCAAGGAAAAATTGAAAATATTTAGACAAATTCAAGGGGGCATTGAGAACATTTCAAAGTTCAGGGGGGAATTGAGATTGTTGAGAGTTTCTTTTCACCCTTTTCCTTTTTTGTTTCTTTTAATTTTTCTCTTACTACTGCTAGCTAATATACACAGCTCTATTTCAAAAAGACATTCAAAGGCCGCGCCCAGGTGAGCATGATTTTTTTATATCATCGGACGGTCAAGGTTAAAAGTGTTATCAAAACCTAGAAAAATATTGTCAAAGAAAGAAAAATATCACCAAAATCCAAAAAAATGTTACCAAATCCTATAAAAAAATTATCAAAATCCAAAAAATTTACTACATGAATTATTAATTTTATTATATAAAAATTTATGTGCTAGCTAAATTTAATATTTCAATTCATTTATAAATATCTACCTAATCCTTATCTAGACCTTGCTTAGACCTTGATTAATCTCCGTCTAGATTCCCGGAAGCTCTAACAGCCCGACCGCCCGACTAACGTGTTTTAAAACACTGATACAGAGTGGCCACAATCCATTTGAGTTGTATTAATTGTTATGTCACGAAATTTCTAACATGCTTGTAACTTTTCATGTTCTCATTTTTTAACAGTATATAAATTTTTTTATTTATGCCCGGCAGCGGCCCTTTTCCCTTCACAAAAACAGTATATTTTTTTAATTATTTTAAATAATTAGTTCAGTATGGGATTCCTTTATTATTTTGCTCCCATTTTCTATTTCTTATTTTCTTTTTTCGTTTTCGTTATGGATACAAACTAGTTGGCTATGCAATGCCTACATGAGTGAGACAATACTAATCCTGGATATTAAACTTTACACATCATCACCTATCAAATTTTCGTATTGAATTGTCATGCAATTTCAATGAAAATTAAAGCGATTTATATAATATTGTGACATGACTTTTTAAATAAATATTTTACCTTTATACAAACAATTTGAACCCTTATCTTTTGGTGTGTTAAATTCATACATTAAAAATCCAAATAAAAAATCCCTAATAGAAACACTTTATTCACAATAGTTTATCATTAATTTATCTAATTCATACATGTTTAAAAAAAAATTTAAAACCGATTTCCAGTGAAACAAATGTAATATATAGCACACAATATCTTATATAATTTACAAGTTATATAACTACTTTGAAAAGATTTTGATTTTCTTATGAAACTAATCATCACTATTGATATTTTGGTCTTATTTGTACACATAAATAAATAAACTAATTAAGTAATAACTACTTAAATTATTAGCGTCAAATTAATTTAATGGATGATATCGTGATAACACAATCATGGTAAAATGAGTTCTTTTTTCATTCTTAGATATGAAAAAAATACAATTATCAACCCCTTTAATTAATACTCTACTCTTTGCTTTCTAATACTTGTCATTTTAAATTTTTCATCAAAACTAATAAACATTTAATGCATCATTAAAATGACTAATTTATTCAATTTACTTTATAATAAAGTTCTCTTTCTTTTTTATTTGCCAACTTATAACTCTATTTATATTTAATCTTTTTCTTATTTAATACAAAGGTAACTTAGGAATAATTAATTATCGAAAGTTGCATTGATATTCTAAAATGAAATGTAAAAAGAATCAAAATAAAAAGTCTAAAATAACTAGTATTGGAAACCGGAGGGAGTATCTCAAAGAAAAAAATAAGACTAATTTTTATTTACAATATTTTCTTATATAATTTAGATTTTACAAATCTTTAATTTTTCAAAACTCAAAAAGAAAGAATTTTTTTTCTTCATTTACATGATAATATGGAGAAGCATTTTTTCATTTCACCATTTTTTAAGTTAACTTTGTCAACAGCCGCCGATCGCAGCACCATACCGGTGCAACCAACAACCAGCCTTTTGCAACCACCGTCAGCCATGTCTTACCCCCGTACCACCACCCACCATCAACCTGAATCTCGCCAACCCCTCCCTAACCAAAAATCACCAAAAATTACCCATGATCAATACCCCAAGAAATTGCAAGAAACCTATTCGAGACAAATATACTTCCACAATTTCCTGGCTTCTCACGATAGATCAGCTATGAAAAGCATTTTCTTGAAATATGGAGTAATAGGAGATGCTTATGTGGCCAAAAAAAGGAAAGCGAGGAATCAATGCTTCGGATTTCTCACTATGGGAGGCTCTATTCCAATTCATGAAGCGCTTTATCGTCTTAATGCGATCACAATTGGGCGCTTCAAGCTCAAAGCTTTCATTGCCAAATATGGCAAGCCCTCGACTGCCAACAACGCCAAGTCAGTACCAAGATCAGTCCCATCGGTAGTGGAATTGAAACGAACCTTTTTGCCATCCCCGAGAGATTCTCGTTCTTATGCAGAAGTAGTTGTACCTGTGAAGAAGACGATTGATATGAAATTAGAGAAGGAGATTGTGAAAGCTAAGTGGACTCATCTCTCATGTCTTGCAAAAGTGAGAAACCTTGATGTCATTCCCAATCTCTTCGCTATAACTCGTAATAGAAAGTTTGCAATAAATTTTGTCGCTCCGGCAGGCAGGGAGGTGGTTGTTATCTCGTTCTTCTTCGAAGATGTAGTTTCTGGTTTTCTTGATGGAGATTGGTTATGTCTCCAAGATCTTTTTTCTGAGGTCAACCCTTATTCCCTGGACTTCGTTCCGTCGCATAAACTTTGTATGGTAGATTTTATTGGAACTCCGCCTGCAATAATCACGGAAGATTTAATGAAGAATGTTACGGCCACAATGGGTAAATTAATAACAATAGATCATAACTTTGATCAACTGGATCGCTTGGATGTAGTTTCATGTATCATGAGCATACCTTGTGGTTCAACGGATTCTGAAGTAATTCTATCTATTGGTGGAGTTAACATATGCATTACAGCCAAAATTCATCAACTCATAGCTTGTAAAAATTGTGGTGACTTTGGGAAGGATTCAGTAAGCTCGGGTAATGTGTCATTTGCAGATAGATGGGTTGGTGATTCTGATGGAAATAAGGATGGAGTTGGACCGTTTGAAATAGAATATACTAAGCAGAATGTATCGGATTATACTTCTTTGGGAGCTGCAGTTGGGTCGCCTTTAAATCAGAATTCTGTTGTTGAAGTCTCCATCTCATCTGGTAAGGCTGTTTCCAATTCTGCCTTGGGATAAGAGAACCGCATGTTTGCTGCCACAGCAACTACCGTGAAGTCAGTGCTAGCACCGCAATCAAATCAGAATAATAACAGTAAACCAGCCAGCTTTAGATCCTCCATGAACGGGACTGCAGACACAATAGTACCGGAATCTCAGCAATCGTCAACTTATTCTTCCGAACCAGACATTCAGAATACGAATCGCATTTTCTTGTAAAAGCACTCGGAGAAACCTAGCAAAGCTCTGCTCACTTGGGCAGATGGTTTCAAGCTTGGATTATTTAAGGAGAGCTCCAAATCTTTAATCATTGATGCAATCGAAGCACGTCTAAGCTCATAAAGGTCCCTTTTTCCCGAGGATATTTTAATTTATCATAAATGTCTTTGTCCTTTTTGAGTTGGAATTGACGTGGTGGTATTTGTAATAGCTTGAAACAAAATTTTATTTCGTCTTGCTCTCGGAAATATAACTTGCATTTTGTGGTTTTGATTGATACCAAAGTTGATTTAATTTCGGATGTTATTTTGCTGAAATTGT
This sequence comes from Euphorbia schlechtendalii, assembly GCA_949673415.1. NCBI lineage: Eukaryota > Viridiplantae > Streptophyta > Magnoliopsida > Malpighiales > Euphorbiaceae > Euphorbia > Euphorbia schlechtendalii. Next base: position 11,532 of record CATIWQ010754401.1, on the reverse strand, counting down.
GGGGACATAATGACTTTGATTCAAGTTGTATTAGTTCTAACGGTTTATCCGAAGGTCTAGAAATTACATGGAACAATGCTCTTTTAACGGGGTCTATATTTGCTTCTTCTTCTCGATGGATAATTATACACTTTTCCTTTGTTTCTAGAATATCGGATTTTCTTGTGATTGCTTTGTATGGTTCAATAGATTGGAATGAAAGGAATCTTATGTGGCTTGAATTGACTCCGATTATTTCACAACTTGATAACGTTTTTGTTTGTGGTGACTTTAACGACTTTATGTGAATGAAAGATCGAGTAGGAGAACGTCACCTTCATTACCATGTTTTCGAGAATTTATCTATAACTCGGAGCTTCTCGACATCCCATTGGAAGGCAGAGATTATACTTGGCATAACTTGAGGTCATTTTCACGAATAGACAGAGTTTTAGTTTCGGGTACCATTTCAGATAGATGGCCTTTTCGTTATTTATCAAAACACTGGAATCGAACCTTTCAGATCACTTTTCGATTCTATTTCAGAGTGCGTCATCCCATATCACAAGCAAGAAGCCATTTCAATCGCTGAATTGTTGGTGGGATCATAACGATTTCCTCCCTTTTATCTCAAATAAATGGGGTGCCATCGGAAGGAAGTATTGAAACCGTGATTTCTCTTTCCGTTTGAAGTTTTGAGCTAAGCAATTGGTCCATGGCATAGATCAAATTTCAGAAACTTGAGGCAAGAGATTGAGGATTTGGAACAAAAATTTTTATCCATGACAGACAGTTCTCGTGCTTGTCCGCTTCACAATTCAGCATCCATGATGTTACTTACGTTGAAATCATTGCTTGTTCGAAAAAGGCTCTTCTTAGAAAATGTTCATCATCAACAATCAAGAGTCAAATGAAAGCTTCTTGGAGACAATAACACTAGCTTCTTTCACCGAACTGCTTCAGCCTGCTATCGAAATAACCGAGTATCAAGTCTTGAGCTAAATGGCATTTATTTTGATTTGAGAGAAATCAATTCGACGATTATTGAATTTTATTCAAATCTGTTTTCAACCCCCTATTTCAATTCCATTTTCGTTAAGAAAGCTCAAGTTTACTCGAGTTTCGGATAGTGACAACCGATCGCTAAAAAGCCCATTCGTTGAGAAAGAAATTTGGGATGCGATCTCTTCATGTAACGATGGGTTCAATTTCTTGTTCTACAAGTGTGCATGGGAGCTTTTTAAAGGAGATTTTGTTGAGTTATTTGGAAAATTCTTTGATTCAGGCGCCTTACCATCCTCGATTAAATCGTCATTTACAGTGCTTATTCCAAAAATTCCGGGAAGTTGTTTGTTCCAAAATTTTGGGCCTATAGCACTAATTCATGGGATTTATAAGGTTGTTACTAAGCTCTTATCAATGCGTTTGAAGGCGGTATTACCTTCCTTGATCTCCGGAAATCAATTTACCTTTGTTCGGAACAGAACATCCACGAATGTTTGTTTGTTACCTCTGAAATAATTCATTCGGTCCATAGAAGTCGACGAGGCTGCTTCGTGTTGAAATTAGATTTTCACAAAGCGTTTGATGCATTTCGTGACCTTAAATAGATGTGGTATTGAGCAAAATGGGCTTCGCGAATAAGTGGATAACTTGGCTAAGGGGTTGTCGTTTTAATTCCACCACGTCTATCTTAATTAATGGGGTTCCTAGTGATCTAATTCGCATCCACAAAGGAGTTAAGCAAGGAGATCCACTTTCGCCTTTTATTTTCGTACTTGCGGTAGAAGGTCTAAAGCAACTAATAGACACAAGCATTCGAGAGGGTTTGTTACCAGGTTTCAAGATTGATGATGGGCTTTCGGATGTCTCTTTACTTCAATTTGGGGATGATACAATTTGCTTTCTTCCAGCAGAAATTTCTCTTATTGATCCTTTCATTCGCATTCTTCGATGTTATGAGATGATCTCGGGATTGAAAATTAATTATCACAAGAGTTCATTGATTGGAGTGAATGTAGACGATTCAACTACCCAATTATGTGCGACAATGCTTGGATGTATTGTAGAGAAATTTCCGGTTCGTTACCTTGGAACTCCATTGAGCCATAAGCGCGTTAATAATGTGAATTGGGATGCGCTTATTAGAAAATTTCAAACTCGGCTAGCTTCTTAGAAAGGGAGATGTCTTTCTTATGTTGGATGAGAATTTTGGTAAAGTCGGTTCTTGCATAATTACTAATTTATATCCCATCGTTATTTAAACTCCCGGTAGCGGTAGAAAATAAATTGGTGAGTTTAATGTGGAATTTTTTGTGGAGAGGAGATGCGGCAAGCTATGGATTATGCAAAGTGGGATTGAACACGATTAATCTCCCAAAGCATCTTGGAGGCTTATTTGTCCGAAGTTTTAAACTAATGAATTGCGGTCTTCTTCTTAAATGGATATGGCGACTTCGTAATAGAGATGACAATTCTCTTTGGGCTATTTTTTGTGTGAATAGACATGGAATATCTTCTTGGTGGGACTTGTTGTCATATGATCATTCAAAGCTTGCTCCGCCATGGAAAGACATCATATATATCTTGTTGTTGCCGAAATAAAAGCTTTTGAGACTTTTTATCTTCTAATATATCATTTCAGTTGGGAGATGGAAAGTTGACGAATTTTTGTCGAGATGATTGGACTTCGAAGGGGCCTTTTGAAGAATCTTTTTACCTTGGGAGCTTAGTGAGCAGAAAAATGGCTCGGTTTGGGTTGTTTGGTATAACAGTCCAAGGCCGCCCAAATTGGGTTAGACGTCTTCGTTTGACGGAACAATTCATGTGTACCGAGCTGAAGAAAATTATTTTGGCAGCAACCCCGCATTTCTTTTCGTCTTCAATTTTGGCTTCTAACATCAAAGATCAACTCCAATTAATTGATCCGGGCAACAATGATGTATTCCTTTGGAAAATTGGTACAAACAATAAGTTCTCTTCTACATCATTTTGTGATGGATTTTACACTCAAGACCGATGGCCAATACCGCAATATTCCTTTCGATTGATTGGGACACTTGTATGCTTACTCGTGTTCGTTTGTTCGGTTGGCTCTTGTTCCATAAGAGAGTTCCAACTAAGGTTTTTCTCCTCTCTCAAGGTTGTGCTTCTCTCTCGGATGCGACGTGTCCATTTTGTCCGATGGATGAAACTTTGGACCATATGCTTTTATTTTGTAAAGCTAATTGGACCGTTTGGTGTGATGCTCTTAATTGGTTAGGTATGCAATCTCCCATTTCATATGTGCTTATGATTTTCTTATACTTTGGAAATCTCTTTTCAAGAACAGGGTTAAAAGGGAGTCTGGAATGGCCCTTTGGTTTTCGATTGCTTGGAGCATATGGAAGAGACAGAATCATTATGTTTTCGAAGGATCGAGTTCATGATCGAGAAGATTTGTTTTCCGCTAATATTCACCGATGTTGGCATTTTTTTTAAGTGTAGTAACAAATCTTTCTCATTTTCGGTGTTGGATCTTTTTACCGATCCTTCATTGCTTTGTAATTAAACTTTGTATTTATTTGGACGATTCACTTATGTGAAGTGCTCTTTTTAATAAAAAGAGGGATGTGTGTTTTGTAGGCAAGCGATCGTATCAACCTAGTTGGGATGTTCGTCCCGAAATTTTTACCCATTCCAATTTTTTTCTGATGGAGGAACACATTGTTCCTTCGGAGGTTTTTCAAAAAAATAGTTAAATTTTTCAACCCATATAATTAACTACTTTTTTTCTCTTATTTAATTTGAATGCAACTTCAAATGTCCATATTTCACAAACCGTTGATTTTTTCGGATCGACACTTTTAAATATTTGTTTGTCTTAATTTTATCTTTGAAATGACATAAACTTTGATTTTTTTAAAAAAATAATGCTTCGCAATCTTATACAGTAGTATAATGCACTTTTTTACTGCTTTTCATGAAGGCGTTATACATAATATAAAGTTGTATAATAAATTTATATAGACTTTTTTCTCCTTTATGTTCATAACAGTACCGATTTCCCCCTAAAATTCATGGCATGAAGATATTAAACCTGATATGAAAGCTCTTATACATGGTATACTAGTGGTTATATTTACAACAAAACTCACTTTCTAGTAAAAAAATAATATATCATAAGTCTTATACATAGAATAATAGTTGTATACTATTTTTTTATTGCTTTTTCATGAAGGTATACATGATATAAGAGTGGTACAATGTATTCTATAGTCTTTTTAAAATAAATTATACCACTTTTATACATTGTGTAACGTTTTCATGAAAAATTAATTTTTATTATACGGTTATTATACCATGTAAAAGATTGCGATAATTTTTTTTCAAAAATTTTAAAGTGTATGTCATTTTAAAGATAAAATTAGGACGAATAAAATATTTTAAAACGTCGATTAAAAAAAAGTAACTATTTGTGAAATATGGAGGTTTGAGGTTGCGAAATTCAAATTAAATAAGCAATAGAAGGTAGTTAAAAAAAAGGTAAAAGCAAAAAAAGAATCTAATGAAATTACAAAATGAATATTGATTCTTCATTATTATAAAAGTAATAAAATATAACATTTTTAGTACACGATTTAATTACCTAAAAGAAGATTAAAAATTTTGAGGAGATCCTAAACGGTTACTTTGGCTCTAAGAAAGGCCTACTGATGTATCTTTTGGAGTAAATTAGACGCTTAAGTAAACACTGGCAAAATTTATATATAGTGGAAGAGTTTGTTTGATTTGTTTAGTAATAGTTTTCATGTATCCTATTTTGTCAAAAAGAAAAAAATTAGACTTAATGATATTCCTACTTAGCAGAGGCGTTGTCAACAACATTGGTGACATGTGGCACACCCTTAACAAAAAATAGAAAGAAACGAAGTTTGTTCAAAATTGACTATGTCGTAACATATTTATAAATTCCAGTTAATTTCGATCATATATCCAGTTTTAATGATTGAGATTGAGTTTTAATTATCTGTTGGATTCACAGTGAAATTTAATCTCAACCACTAAAATTTTATAGATGGTTAAAATTGACTGATATTAAGATTAATATTTAGAGTATCCTTTTCTAAATTTAAGGGATTTATAAATAATAAATATATAAATATCAAGTCACACGTTCACACAACATATGAGAAATTTTGCTACATACACATAAATTAATAGCATTCAAACAAATTGAGATTCTCTTTGATTACTGCAGAAACAATATGAGAGAGAAGAGGGTATAAAAAAAACACAAAGTGAAAGATAAAATCATCCAATTTTTATTCACTCTCTCACCACTCTATGCAATAACCGCAGAAAACCTCGATCTCACTTAAATTTACAACACACACTGTGAGACCTTTATTTTGTAGTATATATGAAACTGCAAGGGTGCAACAACGAAAATTCTAGTTTATGTGGACCATCTCGACCAATAAGAACGTGTCACGTCAGCATCCATGACGACCTTACATGTTCCCATTAGCTGGGAGATGACTACTTCTGACATACGCTAGATGTTCTCGTGGCACTGCACATAGTTCCGTTAAGCAGAACTAAGGCGACTTAGGGATTTTGAAACGAGGAGTTTTCGGGAAATTATAAGGAGGAATAAGTGAAGGAGGCAGCCTGTAAATGGGTGAAACTGGGAAGGTATTTCCAGTTTTTGGCAATGGTGGCAATTTGAGCTTCGGTACATAATCAAACAGTGGCTTCAAAATACGACCTGATCCCATTGTCGGTTCAATGGTGGAAACTGCTACGATAAAAAATATTGCTAATTTCAGTAAATTCATCAACGACGCCATTGGAGACTTGATGTGAAGACTCATCTAAATGATGGGTTTTAATTTATAGCTTTTTTGTACATTAGTTAATGCAAAGTTAGGTCAGCCACTGGGTTGGGTGCATTGATTTGTTGTGGTACTTTAGTCTGTAGCTAATTAAAGAGCTATGTGGAGTGTTCTATCTAACTGCTTTGAATAAAGCTGACCATGGCAAATGCTTGGCTCTATTTATTAAATAAGAAAATAACAAAAAAGAAAGAAAAAGAAAAAAATATAAGACATAGAAGTAGCGGTAGCCTAATAAATCAAAGAAACAATTAATAAATTCCTTATGAAGGAGAATATTTATCTGGTTTCGTATGCTCGCGTTGAACTTGCTCTTTTGTTGTAACCGTTAAGCTTTTTTTCTTCTAGATCGAGAACTGCTTCCAATTAGAGGTGGTAGGAGAATCCACAATCATATTACATGCAAACCTGCTTTCACTAGAGCTAAAATCCGTATTCTTGGAGGCTGAGGCAACAATAGAGTCCTTAAAAGCTCTCTTACGCGCATTCGACTATAAACTTCGCCGACTAGTTCTTTTTTTCTCTTGACTGTTTTCCAAGTATTATCATTCTCTTCAACCATGTCACCCCTATCATTGTCCGTTTCCCAATTCTTCTCCTTTTCCGCAGCCTCCTTTGCTCTTCTAAAGGTTTACCATATTGTAAACATACTTCCAAATTATCCCCTCAATATTCTCCGCTCTTTCTGGAGTATTAGTGATGTTGATCTCAATGTCAATATGCTCATTCTCAAAACTCTCTTCAGAATCTGAAACGAGCTTGAGACTATCTTCCAAGGAATGATAAACATTCTTTCTTGGAACTACTGCAGCAATCTTAAGCCTCTCCTCCAAATCTAGTTTCCTCGGATTGCTACGTTGAAGGAGCTCAGCCTCTCCTCCAAATCTCGTTGTCTCGGATTGCTATGTTGAAGGAGTTCCAAGTTGGGAATCACATCCCTCCCTTTTAAAACATGTAAAACAAGTGCATTCTCATTAATATCTTCAATGTCGTTATTGGTTTCTTCACACTCATCCGCCCAAGATATATAAGACCTTTTTTCCTTCCCTTTGGATTGGATCTTCTTGACCCGCACCCTCTACAGCAGTAGCTGCTTTGCTCTATTCAAATCATTTAGAGCTTTCAGGAACAGCCGCAGTACTTTTTTTGTCTAGTCCAAACCTTGGGAACCGATTCCTAGAAGGCTCCCTTGGTTTCCCTAGCTGTTTCTCTTGATTTTGATTCCTTCGACAATCTGCTACTGTATGACCAATGGAGTGACAAATCGAGCAGAGATCTGGAATGTTCTCGTACTCAACTGCAACCCAAAAGATCTTTATTGTTGTGTCAAGCCTAACTTGGTCCATAACCGATTTTGCAAGATCGATATCCACCAGAATTCGAGCATGGTGCCCAAGTTCCCATTTGATTGTATTGTGATCAAATCTGATTGGGACTCCAATTGCTTGTGCAACACACAAAAGTAATCTGCGATCCCAGAACTCCCAAGGAAGATTGTAATCCAAACTTGTGAAGACGTCTGTTTATGAACCATAGGATCAAAACTCGCTTTCCAAATCGAAAACGTCATGATTCCAGGCTTAAGGTTAAGTTTTCCTGTAAACCAGATCTTTTGAAGAGCCTCAGCCATAGGTATAATAATGTGAAATAATCTTTTTCATTAGGATATTAGCTTCCAATCCATCTTATGATTCTAAGTCGCATTCAACTTATTTTTAATTTTAGCATGTTTCCAAGGCTTGTCACCCTTCACATAAGTCAACCTGCCAATTGTCGAATATTGGCATAATGAAAGTCGATCAGTATAGAATTCTTCTAGGATCTTGATCTTTTCGTAACCATCATCAGCGTCTGATACAATATAGCTAAAATCAGTTTTTCAGATGTATTCACAGTGGTAGGAATGGAAATCCCTTGATTAATTACAGCTACATAAAAATGAGATTTCTTTTGCGGGTTCTAATCACCGCAGCAGTTGGTTAGAAGGTACCATTTCAGATTTATCCAAAACAATTGGAGCAAATGATTACTTTGAAGCAATCAACTCAGACTGAGCAATAGCCTGCTCAGTATTGGGAGAGCATTCATTATGAAATAGAGTAGCAATAAAATCCGCATTAGATAACCCTAATACCATTTTGCAAATGAAAGATAGCAGCAGAGAATAACCAAACCAATCGAACAAAATAAAAGAGAAGAGCAGTCGAAGGAACCATATCGCATGATCAAATCCGGTAGGAATGTGATCAGCAGCAGCAAGAACAGCAACTAGAAACTGCATAGGAGCAGTGATAGCTTGCATATTCAACATGTTTTATTATCAATTGTTCTATCTATTGGAATGGTTTATTGCTGATTTTGTGGTTACAATGTGTATGTTTAGGTGTTTGGCGATTCTGTGAAGAATTCTCAAGAAAATGGAGTTAGCCTGGAGTTAAGGTTAAGATGCTGAGTATAGACACAAATCTGGAGTTAAAAGGAAGTAGCTATCTGAAGTTAGCTTGGAATCAAGGTTAAGAGGCTGTGTACAGAGGCCAATATGGTCTTAATCGATCGACTGTATTTCAATTGAAGATTTATTATTAATTAGGAACTTTCTACTTTGTCATTTACTATTTATTCTCTTTTTATTAGACAATTTAGGAATAAAAACCATAGGGATTTTAATGTTTTGATTTAGTTAGGCCACTTGCCTAATTAGGAGATTAGATTTTCAATCCTATTTGAAGACTTGTATTCGAGCGGAGGAAGAGGAGTTTTTTGGCTAGTTACTTTCAGTTTTAACGTGATCTCTGTTCAGTCTTTCAACTCGTAGTTTTAATGAAAATTTCAGTTTGCTTTTCATCTATCATGAGCAACTAATTTTCTTTTCTTTCTGTTGGGGAATTATATCAAGGCTAATCGTAATTGTGAGGCTTTGTTCTTAACTTATCTTTCGATTTTTAATTTTCGAAGTAATCGGTAATACTTTTTATCATTATATCTTTGATTATTGCAATTTAGCCAGTTGTTGTTTTTTTGGTTTTGTAATGAATCGTCATTTGCATTGAGTTCATGCTATTTCATAACTTGGTGGAATGTTTGTGACAATCGAATTCTTATAGTTTTCGTGATTTCTTCGTTTTGAACTAATTATTCGTGCTATCATGAATATTTGGCTTAAAGTTAGTTCTTCGAATCTTAACACTTTTTAACGATTAAATCTTGTTGGCTACTTCTACAAGTGCGTCGTGAAATCGAGGATATTGATTTTGCTATTTCAATAATCAAATCCATTAATCATGCTATTTCATGGTTAAAGCCAACTAATTGATCTTTTCGAAACCCATCTTTTATACCCCGTGATCGATTACGACTTGACCGAGATTATCCTTGACTGGAAGAGCTTTTTAATATTTATTTTTTCTCGTCACTTTAATATTTAATTTCGCAAATTAAATCAAACTCTAAATCCCCCTGTTAGTTTATTTTTGCATTGATTTCCTTATCATAATTGATATAAATTAATTGTTTTGTCCCCGAGGAGACGATCCCATTTACCGCTGCTACGAAATTCATTTGTTTAAGAGTAAATGGGTTTTATTTTATTTTTGACGAATTCAGCACACGTCAAGCAACAGATGTTGATCGGTGGGTAGAGGGATAAAACCCTAGCAGAGCTCTTCTTCCTATTTCAATTACTTCAGTTAATTGACCAACCTTGAATTCGAATATCTTTATAGTATTTGAGCTAAGACTATAAGAGTAATTATACAGACGATCAAATAACCATTTTATGTGAAAAATGATAATCCACACACTTTTCATTATGCATATCGTTGGGTTCCAAATTTGCAATATATTGTACCATCGATACACGTGGCAGAAAGTTTACAAAAAGTCAGTTTTACACGTCAAAAGGATCGGATCCACCATATATAATTAACACATTTCTACATACACTACGCCATAGATGGCCTGTCGCAACCAGAATGGCTGGTGTTGCATTGAAGTGTTGCCAATTTTGATGGAAAAAATGATTTTTTGAAACACATTTTAAAAAGTGTTGCAATAGATATTTTTGTTGATTAAATACACTTTCATCATAACACTTTCAGTTTAACCGTTGCGAAAAACTCTATGAACAGTGAATTAATAATGGGCGGGAAGCTTGCCGCTAAACATTTGGACGGAAATTTTTTATTAAAAAATGAGAAAATAAAAATTAATTAACAAAATATAAATATCACAGTTCTCTCCTCCTCTCATTTTTCAATCTCACTCATTGTAAAGCCTTTACAATGGCCACAGCTTAGAAAAAAGCAACACCTCCTTGTTGCTCTAAATCCACCACCGCCGTCGCAAGCTCTCCCGCAGTCGTAGCTAGAAAAGCGGCCGCTGCGGTGACCGATGTTTTGCAGGATTGGAGCGCCGGTACTAAAGTAAAGGATCCGATCCGTGACAAAGCTGCAATGGCGTCCTTGATCCGGCCGGTTGATTCACTCACCGATCCTCCGCCGCCTCCACTAGCTCCCGCCTCCTCTAAAGGTAAAAAGAATCAGACCTAGTTTAAACATTTATTAGACCTAGATGGGGCGAGCTTTTCTTTCTTCTCTAACTCCGTTTTGGCTTACTCTATGTTTGGGCATTGTGGTTCCCTACAAACTATATGAGGTAAAGTTCCAGGGGTGATTTTATTATTTGTTTATTTGAATTAATAACATGTCCATGATGCTGCTATCGTTTTATTCAGGTAAATTAATTCGATTTGTTCTGTGTAATTTATTGATTTCTTCACAGTTTCATCTTGTTGAACATGTATTCCTTTATTTGGATTGTAGCTTTTAATTGTCATTCACTATCCTTTTCTTTTCTCTTTTAGTTTGTTCAGTTATAATTTAATTTTAAATCTAGTTTAAACCCATCATTTTTGTTAATTACAGAGTTTCACAGAATTGGAGTACTTGCTTCTAGCTATGGTTTTCTTTCTTAATTCCTATCATATTTATCTGGAAAGGTAAATTCCTGACTCGGTTCTTTTCTGATTCTGTACAATTAGAAAGAAAACCATGAAGAGAGTTATCTTGTCTACTTTTTCTTTCTGTTTGCAGGCTAATAGAATCTTGGCCTGGAAGGATCGTTATTGGGTCAAGGCAAGTGTGGAACTCTGTTTTCATTTTATTTTGGTACTTTTTATTACTTTTCATACTTTAATTATTCAGTCATATTCTGCTACCATTCTGTTTTTCTTATATTTTGTCAAATATGTTAATGTCAATGTCCATCGAAGCTCTTTAATTATCTTATGTTTCTTCCTCTTCCTATATATACCCGGAGGAGACCTTTTTCCATTTAAATTAAGAATTTAAGAATTCATTGTCCATGTCTTTGCTTTAATTTTTGGAAAACATACTATCATCCAAGCAAGAATTTAACGAGTTATGATTGAGTAAATATAGGCTAAAATTGTGCACTAGATCTCTTTGGTTTTAAAGATTTTAAAAAGGCTATTATGTAATTTTCAGAGAGTTCGACTCTTATTAAAGAGCATTGCCCTGAATTTCAAGCTTGATATATCTGCAACCTGTTGAAAGTTTAATTGGCAAAAAGAATTAGACCTAGTTTAAACATTTATTTGCCATGTAGTTTGTATATTTTTGAAATTTATGTTTTAATTTGTTGAGAGTTAGGTCTGATC
>CATIWQ010754348.1:0-34735 GCA_949673415.1 Euphorbia schlechtendalii | reverse complement strand
CTAAAAGTTAAGAAGTAAGGTTCTGTTTTCTTCACCTTCAATTTGGTTCAGTTCAGTTCAGTTCAGTTCAGTTAAGTTCAGTTCAATTCAGTTAAGTTCAGTTCAGGTCCATTAAATTCAGTTCAGTTCAGTTCAGTTAAGTTCATTTCAGGTTTCAGAAGTTGAAGAGAACAAGGCCTAACACATTTCAATTGATAAGATATAGAAAATCGCATCGAAATGTATATCTTCCAAATATATTAAAAATTTGTTTGATATATTATATTAATGTTGTTGCATCTAAATTGTTTATACAAGAAATTAATAGGTGAAGAAAAATATGAAACTTGATCATTAAAATTTACCTAAATATGGGAAGATAGTAAACACACTTGAACCCAAACTCATAGTGCTCAAATCAAAAGTCAAATGCACCCAAAATCAAGATTATTGAATATCCAAATCCTAATTCGTTTTTAGTACAATTTTATTTAAAACGCACCGTGCTTATAAAAGGCAATAAATTCCACATAAAAAGAAAGAAAATCCATGACTATATCCCACGGTAAATGGACAAATAATAAAACTTATCATATGAATTGCATGAATTCCCAAACAACTCAATTTTCTTAAAGTCCCTCCCTTCCTTTTCCCCTTACAACTCCAATGGAGTCTTCAAGCAACAACAATTTTCACCGGAATCTTGTTATTCTTTTCCTTGCCTTCGCCGGATTTTACTATCTCCTCCTCTCCCCCTCCTCCTCTTCTTCCAATCCTCTACTATTCCTCCAAAACAAATCCTGCCGCCGCCCCGATCAAGTAAGTTTATTGACTGGGACTCCCTCTTTACAACTAAGTTAATGTTATGTAAATAATTTTCTATTGTTTTTCCATTATAGGAGAAAGTGGTCAAGTTCCCCATTGATGAGCTGCAACAAGCTCTAGAGAAAGCTTCGACGCCAAATAAAACAGTGATTATCGTGGTAATCAACAAGGCTTACGCAGAGCCGGCGTCGGAAAAATCGGAAACCGGAATGCTGGATCTTTTTCTGGAGAGTTTCTGGGCGGGGGAGGGCACCCGGCCACTCCTCGACCACCTGCTTTTAGTGGCCATCGATCAGACGGCTTATGACCGGTGCATGTTTAAAAGACTTAATTGCTACAAACTGGAAACGGACGGCGTAGATTTCGCCGGAGAAAAGCTGTACATGTCTCAGGATTTTATTAAGATGATGTGGAGAAGGACTCTACTTCTCCTAGATGTTCTCAAACACGGCTACAGCTTCATTTTTACGGTACGTCGACGTTTCTTTGATTTCTGTGTATTTTATTTTAATTAGGTTAATACTGTGATTAATTGCTTTCATTTAATTTGAGGGTGTTGACCAAGTTGTTTTAGCCTTAGATTAATGGGATTTATTTCGCTCATTTAATGTCGGCACGTAAATGGAAAACTGAGGTTTTGACTAACGTTTGGGAGTTGAGGTTGGATGAAACTTGTTATCAATAATATTAAAATCAGATAGGATTAACTAATGAGAAGATATCAACTAAGATTAGACAATTCAGATAATGATTCTCTGAATTTGATTCGGTTCAAATATGTGCTTCATTTTAAAATGAAATATAAGAATTAAAACGTAAACAACTATACTCGGACTCATTTTTAGAGAATCTTTTCTTTGATATTCACTTTGAAACAAAATAATTGGAAAACTTTATGACCATGAAAATAAAAAATAGCTGGGAACATTCAATTTGGGACATGAGATTTTTTCCCATGCAAACCAAGCAAAACTATCAACACTATACTGTATTGTTGAAAATCCCCAAAAGCCTAACAAATTTATAAAGATAAGCCAGACAAATTTCAAAAGAAGAAATGATAGCCAAATAATCTCTTTCTCTTTAGTAATTAAGTGAACCAGGGGAAATAGAAATTAACATCATGTAATATTTAGAAACAAAACAATTATCTATTTATAGGCTTGTAAAAATAACCTTTATGACATACTAGCTGCAACCGATACAAATTACTTCGAAATTTAATTCCAACTAAAAACCAAATCTAATCCTAACTTGTTATTTTCTAATATATCTAATGTTCAAGCTTTCACGTTTTCAAAATGTTGAATTGGTTGGATCATAGAAAAAGTAAACTTGTTTGGTTTTTATTATCAGTAAACAAATGCTATTTATACACGTGTCTTTGATAGAAGTGCTTACATAATTTTCATGCTTTTCAATTTGGGGTGTCATCAAATTTGCCTTCTTTTCCTTATAAAGTACTTAACTTTTCAACCTTCCAGAATATTACAGATGAAAAAAATTGTCATACCTTTGTTCTTGACACATTTCACATTTTTCAATAAAATGATAACTTTCTCCGTCTACTAAATATTGTCATTTTAACTAATTCATGGCTTTTAAGATAACAACAAACTGAATGGCGTGATTTACTAACTTACCCTTTCATAAATGTCCTACTCTATTTTCAAGATTTTATTAATATATTTAAATATTAATTCCTATAGTTTCTCATCTTGTTATTAGAGATTAAATTATGGTTATCTTGAAAGTAGAACAAATTAATGGAGGTAGGAATGGAAAACTTAGAGAAAAAGTACATTGAAAATACAAAATGACAATAAAAAAGAGACATCAAAATCCCTCTAAAGGTATGCAATTAATGGGGGTTTGTAAGTACTAATCTATCTTATGTCTTAAAAATTGTGCATTTAATATTATGCAAATAAAAAGAGTAAATAAGAGTATGTATGAGAGAAATATGGAAAAATATCATTAAATTTTGAAATGAACTAACTATTTTAAATTTTCATACTTTTAACTTAATGAGCTATTAAAAAAACGGAGGGTACCAATTAATAAAAGCCACAGAAATATATATTTTTATTAATTATCAAAGTATGATATTTATGTCACCTGAAATTTATTGGGACAAAATATATTTCAGTTTTAATACTTATAAAGAAGTGAGAAAAATGCAAAAAAAAAAAAAAAAAGTAGCGAATTGCCCTAAAATCAAAGGTTATATGCCTAATTTACATATTTCATTATTTCTATTATTGTAGTATTGACATAAAAGTAGATTTGGGTTTTGTTTTAGAGGATTGTACAGAAATTATTCTGAACATTGGAGGTGTTGAGTTCATGTTTGTTGCGCGATTTGCCAATGTGTTCCACATATATTAGGGCGAAACATATTCGAACTCCTATAATGTATTTGATTTAATGTTATACCTTATTTTTTAAGTTCTGCAATTCCTACTGATTTATTTAATTGAATACATTATACATGGTTTTAGTTAAAAAAAAAAAAATAAAACAAGTGGCATCTAAATAAGTTTCTCGAGTGAGTAAAAAAATCATAGAGATCCGATATGAAATTAGTTTCTAAAATGTTGTGTTCCATAATATGTAAGCATTGTTTATGTGGAGATTCTCAAATACAGTAGAACTAGTCATTTCATTACTATTTGTTGCCGACGCCCTACCCTATGAATTATTATTAATTATTTTAGTTTTATTAAATTTTATGCCTTGTGTATGGTTAAAATTTTGTGATCCGATTTTTTTTAGCAACTTAAAAGTTACTCCAATTTGTACTTCTTCATCGTTGGATTATAATAGATTTTTTAACATTTAGAAATGTGACATCTTCAAGTGATTGTAACCGTAAAACCGGTGTTTCATTTCGAAAATAAAACACATTCTTGAAAAGTTTTGACAAATGACGCGCCTAACAGTAACATTTTCACAGCCCTAAAAAGGCAGCTAGATCTTGTTGGGTTCATAATCTTGTTTACATAGTAAATTTTGCAAGATTATGAGTGAGTTAATTAATTAGAGTTACTACATGAACACAGGATGCTGACGTAATGTGGCTGAGGAATCCATTTCCAAAACTAAGCAACAACGAAACAGTCGATCTCCAGATCAGCACAGACGTTTTCAACGGCGACAAACTGTCCGAAAACAACTTAATCAACACGGGTTTCTACTACGTCAAATCAAACAACAAAACCATATCGCTATTCAAAACTTGGTATTCGAGGAGACAAAACGCCACCGGAAAAAAGGAACAAGATGTCCTTCTAGAAGTTGTTCGAGAGGGCCATTTTAGGACACTCGAGATCAATCCAAGATTCCTGGACAATGTCCATTTTAGTGGGTTTTGTACGGACAGCAGTGATGTGAGACAAGTGGTGACAGTTCATGCTAATTGTTGCAGAAGTATAAAAGCCAAGGTGCTTGATTTACGAACTGTTCTTGGCGATTGGTTCAGGTCCAAGTCGATCATTAATCGCTACAAGAGATTGGCTACCAATGGACCGCTTCCGTTTCGATGGTCTCCTCACTCGGCTTGCTTGAATTCTTGGAATCAAACGTCTGCTTAGAATATAGATATGCAATTTTTATACGAGTCATTGTAAAAATTTAATTGTTGGAGGCACGATTTTGTTTCAGTATATTTTAATATGGAAGAGTGTACTTAGGAAAATACACAAAAAAACCTCAACTTTTGTCACAACCCTATTTCGCTTTCCCTTTTTTAAATGATTTTAGTTTTAGATTATACAACTATTTTTTAAATGTCATGTGTCTTTGTTTGTCCTTTTATTTATTTCACATACACCTCTCAATCTGTTTATATTTTGTGTGTGTTATTACTAACACATGTTTCACTTTTTGTGTTTTTTTTTCTGATTGTAGAAATTCACAGTTTATTTAGTTATACTCACTCATCATGAAATGACATCAATTATGTTTATCCCTGAATTTGAACTTAGGAAATTTATCAGTCAGCTTTGTTTGAGACAGTTACTATTATGCACAGATCTTAATACACTGAAAACATAATTGTAAAAAACAATATTATACATATATGTATATTCAACGTCTCCATGATAGTGTTTAGAAAGAAAGCTAGAAGTGATGATAGTTGTTACAACGCCTCGCGAAGGGTCAGGTGGGTGCCTTGCGCCTCAGGTGCGCCTTGGTCCAACGAGAAGATTCTTTTACACTTTTTAGCATTTTGTCACATATATGTAATGATATTAACCATTATAATATCAAAATATAAATATAACTTCTAAAAAGGAAAATAAAAAGATGAAAATGCAAATATATCTTGCATCATATACAATATCAGCACCAGACTTTTCTTAACGAAAAGGAACGAAATCAGTAATAGTTTACCGCACTTTGCGTCAGAAAGCGTAACATCTATCCGGAACTTGAGATCTTACTTGAAGGATCATCCCTTATCCGCGAAACTAGAACTAAAACTCGAGATCACAATATTTGACGAGACACAAAAAATATGCTTGTTTCATGCTGATCAGACACTTGCACAATGAATCAATTGTAAATTATGAGTTCAATCATCAATTCTACTGATGCACATGCACCATGGGTCTATAAATTTACATATATGGTTAAAACCATTGTCATCAAGGCGCTAGGCGCAGCCTAGGCGTCAAGGGGTCCTAGAGCCTAGGTGTTAGGCGCACTTACTAAATTTTTTTATTAATTATATTAAGTTTTATAATCATGAAGACAATAAAAAAAGTTCATTCGTATAGATTGAAAATCCATTAATTTATCAATCATTATAATAATTCCTAAACATCAAAATTGTCTTTATTAAGAACAACTAATCAAATGAAATTAATTTTTATATCCCAGTTTCTTTCTTTCATGAACTTTAAACTTAAAAAAGTCAAATATTTAAAAAACACTCACTATATTGTTAGGCGCATGCATATTGCGCCCGGAGCCTAGCGCATTTTTTTGTAGAGAATTCATGGACCGGGAGAGTGTTAGGCTTGATAGTTTAAGTGAGCATATAAATGGGGTTGAGCCCATCTAACACAAAACCAATTAGCTTGTGTTAAGGCCCAATCTACTCCACTTATATATCACTCATACTCCTTTACTATTTCCGATGTGGGATAACCCCAACATCTCCAACACTTTTACGTGTGATTAGCGATCCTAAGGCGCGCTCAACCATGGTCTACGGTTAACACAAAAATGCACACCAATGGAAACGGAAAACCCCGCGCTACCTAGCAATGCACAGCAAAACCACAAACTCCCGATCTTAATTGACCTCAAGCCCCTTAAGCCCTAAACCACGAAGCTTATGTAAGTCACTGATTGCAGTTAGTTGCCTTCAATGCATTATTAAGGGTTTTATAGAATTCAAAAATCAGAATCAAACAAACAAACAATTGGATCCTAAGAAAAGCCACAAATCAAAACTTTGTTTATTCATTTGCAAAGCTTCAACTTTTTGAAATATGAAGCTACTACAGATTTAGGATAAGGCTTAGTTGCAACTGAAGTTGGAATATTTTCAGGTTGTTCAATCCACAGTTTATGAACAATTCCTCCACCTTTCAATTTCTCCCACAAATTCAAAATCTGCATTTCTCCTTTCACTTCAACTGTAACCTAAATCAAATCCATTCCCCAATTTTCAAATCCAATTCGATGCACAAATCAATTTCTCAATTCAATAAAAAAACATATATTTAAAGCCATACCTTATGCATTGAATCGATGTTTTCAGGGCTGCAATACTCAATCGTGTGAGCATCTTCTTTGTTTTCCCATATTGCAGCTACGGCGGCGTGGCATCCCTGAGCCACCACGCTTCCCGTCGGCCATGTGTCTATTAGATCTCGCCTCAAAACCACGTACTGCACCAGTACGTCCTCCGGCTTCTTAGTTTCATCGACCGCCTCCGATTCGCTGATGGACTGACTCATTGAATTTGAGCTTTGCCGACTAAATGGCCGAGTCGAGGAGGAGGTATGCGATAGAGAAATTAGAATCGGAGCCCTAACTTGAGCTCGCGACTGCGGCGGCAAAGAATGGAGGCGCGGGAGAATAATACGGCACTGAGCTGGTGAAATCCTACTCATTGTTTAGTGATAAGATGACTCGCAGTAGCACCAAAATTTTGTCGTACCTTTTACGTGGAAGTATTGAGACTAGACAAAAGGACATATGAAACTATAAATTGACCCCTGAAATAATGTCAATTTCACTACTTTCCCAAAATTAATTTATTTTCTCCTAACAACTAAATGGATTGTATGCAAGAGTATAATGGTTAAATGACTCGTGAAAATATTTTGAACAAATTAAGGATCAAACTCACAAAAAAATAACTACCAGTTTCTCATTCTGGATTATTATACACAAGGATTAGGATCCTCTAATATTGAGTTTGAAATGTAGAACTTGTCAATCTTCGATGAGAATTCAAAGGATCTTTTTGACTTGCACTCTCTCAATGAACACCTTGCTTGACCTTTTCAGCTCATTAATGATGTTGGTGAACCTGACATTCATGCTTAAAATGGATCCATTCTCTCCCATTTCAAACGACTCATAGTGGCGTATGTTTTGATTGATCTTTAACTTTTTGACCTTGTTCGTTACGGCATAGGTCACCTCCAGTTTCTTCCAGAATCTCCTAGGCATTCTCACTACCTAAAGTCTTATTATATTCTGCAACATCTAAAGCATACTGAACAAAATTGATGGCAACAACATTGTTCAGCGATTAATTTATATCATAGTCATTTTATTGATTTTCAAGTTTGGAATCGTTACTTCCTCTACAATCATGGTTGGCATACATGGTCCATTTTCTATTGCATGCCAAACATACATGTCTTGAGATTGAATGAAATTTTTCATTCTAATCTTCCAAAATGTATAATTATGTTTGAAGAATAGATGAGGTCTAGACACAAAAAATCCCTCTGAGAGTATCTATGTGGACTGGTTTTGAAGGAGGTATTTATTCCAGTTTTCACTCATGTTTAAATGATCTTTAAATCT
The DNA here is from genome assembly GCA_949673415.1 of Euphorbia schlechtendalii. Lineage (NCBI taxonomy): Eukaryota > Viridiplantae > Streptophyta > Magnoliopsida > Malpighiales > Euphorbiaceae > Euphorbia > Euphorbia schlechtendalii. The sequence continues at coordinate 26,875 of CATIWQ010754348.1, read as the reverse complement.
ATATGTGTTTAATATTCTAATTAGTACTGCTCTGATACCATTTATTGGACTCATCTAAGGTGATTAATAAGTCAGAGAATGATGAATGATTCTTTTTCGAGTTTTCACTTTCCTCAAATGCTCTGCGAAAATAGCTTCTGATGTAGTCATTGAATAAAACTAGTTTTTCTACTTTTCTCAGAGAATGTCCTCTAACGTAGTCTCTTTACTTAAGTTTGCGTAAATGAAAAATTCATAAATGCAATAGTAAGGAAAGTAAAGAGTTAGAAATAGCAAACACATGTTTTTATCATAATTCAGCCTATGCCTAATCTATTTCTTGGAATCTTTTTCCAGGTTTTTACCCACTATTGATTCTCCTTTGGGTGGAGAAACAAACTACTACAATGAGCTGATTACAGACTTGAGTACCGTCCTCAATCCCAGCTTCTAAGCTTTACTAATAAGAGAGTATCATCCTCTAAATATTTAGGCTCTGAGTTATACCAATACCCACACTAATTTATTTACTAAGCTAGTGTATACAAGTTTTGAATGAAAAGATTTTGAGCTACTGAACTTTGTTTCAGTATAACCCTATTACAAATGATTTAATTGTTTCCTTATATTTCAAAGTGAAGCATTGTAGCGTAGAGAAATAGTTTGAAAGCTCTTGAAATTAGGTAATACTTCACCTAGTTTCTTTTCTGGAACTTTGCACCTTTATATAGGTTAAAACTTTCCCGTTAATCTTGGACTTTTACTGAAATCTTCCCAATGTCTTTCTGGAATCAAGCTGTTATCACAAAAGTAGCTTAAGGACTAATTTCTGCTTAATTAGGCCGATTAGATTTGGTTGATTACTAGTTTAAATATTGAGAAATGACCTTGGTATGAAAATGCTAACAAAAATTTCCCCACAGTGCGCGTTGTCTGCTGCAGGGGAGAAAAGGTTATCTTTGTCTCCTTATTGTCAACATTAATAAGTCCTTTTCAAGTCATATACATTTTTGCGACGCTGAATAAAATACAAAGACATGGTGAAGTTGACTCATGTGATACCTTCAAATTTGCTGTACATTTAATTTGAATTAATAACATGCATTTGATTTGTCCTAAGTTAATTAGCTCAGAGGATTCTAGGACAATCTTCTAGCCTCTGAGGATCTTATTTATTATGAATACACTAATGCAGCTTCTGATCCTAACAATCTTTTGACGCAAATTTAAGCTTCTGATGCAGGATAGGCTCCGACGTTGTTTAGTGCTTACTTGACTTTCCTTTGATTGAAGTAATTGTTTCTGAGGAAACTTCTCGCAGTAAGAGTCAAAACTTCTTCTGGGTATCTTTTGAGATCTAGATTCAACATAGATATATAATAGATATATAACTCATGCGCAACAAAAGGTTGGAGTGAAGAAGAAGATAATGACAGTTAATTCGAGATTTTTTTATTTCTAAGATCTTCTCTTTGTATTTAGCTACAAATTATGGATTACAATTCATTTCATATCACAAAACTCGAAGCTATTAGCGCAAATCGACTAAAAAATCGAGAAGAGTGGTAGATTACAAAATCATAACAAAGGTTGAAGATGAGGGAATCAAAACACCAACACGAGAAAACTCAACAAAATTAAGGTCATTGTTTCAATATCCATTAACATGTGGAAAAACCACAATATCCTCCATTGTTTTCAAATAAAACTGATTTTGGAATCCAAAAATTAAAAACAGAAAATAGAACAAGAAAGCAATTAAATTAGTTTTTGATTACGATTCCTATGAAAATTTACAAATCAAACAATGAGAGAAAAGAAAGAAGAAGATCAAACAAGACGAAATAGGAGTTATATACCGTATGACTGGAAATTGAAATCATGAAAAAGATTTGAAGGAAAAGGAAATTATAAGGGGCCAAAGGAGTAAATTTGTAACCTAATCTAGCCACTGTGGCAATTGGTTTTCCCATCTATGCTTTTGAGTTTTGGCCCATGAAAAGGACTGGGATTTTATTTTACTTTTACTTATATTTAATGTTATTGCTGATAGACAAGATAACTAGATAAGTGTGTTGATCTTATCAAAACAACATTGTGCTTTGTGTTGAGCAGTTGAGAAAGATGATAAAAGAATCAAGTCAAGCCTAAAAAATAAATAGTTAAAACATATATAAAAGACACTCTGTTTGACTTTTTTGTTTTGATTAAAAATAACAAAAATGGAGAAGGAAAATAAAAGCATCTTCGGATTTTAAATTTGGTTAATTTACATTTTGCCTTAGTATTTTATATGGTTAAAAGTTTGAGTTCACACTTTTATTTTCCAACTTTTCGTTACAATAACTATTCAAATATTTATATTGAGAATAAACTTTGATGTAGGTTACATCAGATAACATGCTTGAACTTATATTCTGATAAATGAAAGACATAAATGAAAAAGAAATTCAAATTGGTATCAACTTCTAAATAAATTAATGACATGTTAGTTAATGTTTAACATATCATCAAAAACTAAACCTCTACATTGCTTAAATGGAGTTTCTTATTAATTTTACGCAGTATAGTATTTAGATAATAGCTAGGTTGAGTAATATAGCTTAGTTAGAATTCCTTTTCGTTTAAAACAAAGAAATGAAAACGAATAAATGTGGATAATCAAAAGTTAGAAAGTAATGCCTAAACTTTACGTATTAAAAACAAAATATTCATATCTACTTGTACATCGATAAATTTTAAGATGAAAAAATAACAATTCCACTTTCAAATAAAATTTATATGTTTCACGGTGAAATTAACTACACCACAACGACATTGACTAATATACTATGAACCTACGATAGTTTAGGATTTGTTTGGATGACAGTCCTCCGCGGTTCATTAAAGTACGGTATGATTCTTTTAAAATTTTGTGTTTAGATAGGTAGTGTGATATGTTATGGTATGGTTTTTTTAATATTTAGTTTGATTTAAAAGAGAACCACCAAATCCGTATTTCTATATTCATGAATTTTGAAACCATGAAAAAATCATGAAATAACCGTACCATGAAATTAATCATACACCCAAATAAATGAATTTAAATTAGAACTATACCATACCATTAAAGAACCATGAACCAAACAAGACCTTATGATCTGGGTGTTTATTTTATGCTTGGACCTCTACTGTAATTTTTTTGAGTGTGTGGAGGGAACCAATTTATGTAAAACACATGCAAAAAAAAAAATTAAATAGATTTTCACATTCCTTGAAGCACATTCAAACGAGCTCATAGTATATATTTTTGCACCAAGTCATCAACTTTCATAGTTTTTCTTATAATCCATTATACTATCAAGTTGATCGCGTTATTATAAACCCAATATATTGAAAATTGCAGTATCTCCTAACTTATTTTCATCACATATTTGTTAAAATACCAGAGCCCACTCACTATCACTAAGTTGTAATCCCATTCCCGCACGTGCTTACACAAGTATGATGAGAACCAGTGTTTTGAAAAACGCTAGGTGTTAGTCGGGTGGTCGAAGGTGAATTGGGACCTAGGCGGGGATTAATTGGGATCTAGGCGGACTTAGGCGCTAGTCAGTAGAATTTAGACGCTAGGCGTAGCCAGGTAACAACCCTCAAAATAGTGTCTAGACGGACCTGAACGGGGATTTTTAAAACAGTGATCAGAACACAAATGCTAATTTCTAGATAACAAAATTATGAATATAATTATGAACATCCAAACTTTAATTTTTCCCTTTAATTTAAATAGTTTCATTTTCAGATTATCTTTTTACAAAAGATAAAATCAAAGTTATGAAACAATGCATTCAATAAAGTCATCTATTACAGTGTCACGCATCATAATATCTTTACTGTTTATTAATAAGGGCAGAATTAATACTATGAAAACATTTTTAATTATTAAATTAAAACTTATAAACAGATAATATAACAATTTTGTACATGTAAATGAATTATTAGCAATTCAAGTTGTCTTACTTTTATTTCGATGGAATATAAATTTGTAAAAGCCAATTAAGAGGTGTTTCTCCAAACTTATGACTTGGGATTTATAACTTAAAAGTGTTTTCTTAACTTTTAAAAAGTTTAAAAATAAGTAGTTAAGTGTTTCTGTAAAACGATTTTTAAGTCATTACAAATGTTTTTCAAAATTGAATTTTAAATCACTTTTAAGTTGTTGAATCTTGAAAAGACTATAAAATATATGTTTTATAAAAGCATTGAATATAATATAGGGATAATATTGTAATTTATTTGATCAAAAAGTAGATTTGAAAAAAAATCACTTTTAAAAAATAAGTATTACCCACTTCTTACTTTTTATTTAAAAATAACATTTTTAAATTGAAAAAAGTTTAGAGAAACACTAAACTAACGAACTATTAATTTAAAATTCTACTTATCAGGTTATTTCTGCCATTAACTACTTAAAACACGCCCAATAAATATAAATTAAAGAAGATAAAGTTACTAAATATTTATTAAATTAAAACAAAGCATTTCATCAAGTTGGAATAAAAAGAAAATTAACAAGAAAAAAAGAGAAAAAAAACTGTTAATGAAATTCTTGATGTTGCAGATCTGTGAGGGAGAAACAACTATGAGATTTGAAACTTTTTTTGAATTTCCTCTCTTGGAATCTCGGTTGAATTCTGAGCATTTCATGTTCAGATGAAGAGGAAGAAGGGGTAGCTTCTTCTTCGTCTTCATCATCTTCTTCTTCGTGCTGTTGATTTTGTTGTTGCTGTTCGTCTTCTTCCTTTAAGGTGAGTAGAGGCATGGATTTTGGATTTGACCAGCTGTAGAAAGATGCTTTTCTACACCATTTATTTGCCAGTACCAATCTTCTTCTCTTGTTGAATGGATTCTCTGGTTTTTCCAGATCTTTAACTGTTACACCGCTGCTACTCATCAGCACATCTGATAGATTCGCAAACGATTTTGATTTTCCCGTGAAATGATTCGACAATCCTCTCCTGCATACTTTCAATTTCAGGAACAAAAGTAGTTGATTCGTCAAAGGAAATTAAAATCAGCAAATTGATTGATTAGGTAACTCACTTGATCGGAAGAGATTCTTCCAGAGAATCCAAGGATTTCAGAGCAGTTTTGGATACAGCCACGCTTTCCATTTCCTCTTCTTCTTCTTCGCTATCATCCGGATCTCCGATCGACGATGATCTATCCGATGAATCATCATCCTGAGCTCCGATTAAGCTTCCACTTCCAACAATCTCGTTTTCCTTTAAGAAGATGCAATTAGACGGACTGTTCTTCTCCTGCGAAGAATCAGTGACGGCGTAGGCGGCCGCCGATGGAGAAGAAACCTCGATTCCGAAGGTGGAGCCCACCATCACCTCCATTTCCAGATTCTTATATGAACAACACCAAACTAATAAAAACAACTACCAACGGTGGAAATTCTGAGAAGAAAACCTAACCGATCAGAATCAGCGGACGAGTTCCTAACCTTCTCCTCTTCGTCTTGTTTTCCTACGGTGATCCCGAACAATGTTTGTTGACATCAATCGACGGCCGGAGGCCAGAAGGTCGGAGAAGATTTTAGGCAAAACGGAGGAGGTAGAAAGGTAACACGGCGGTTAAATTTGCTATGGAAGAGAAAGGGGATGACAAGAAGAGTGAGAAATAAAAACTGTAATAAATATAGAGAAGATAATATTAAATAGAAACAGATAATGTAATAATATACGTAGCATTATACTAATACGAATACACATGTTGGCATATACTTGGTATAATTAAAAGAAAGAATCAACAAAATTGAAGAGTATTCAGTACCTTTTTTTTATGTTGTTTGCTGTGTGGGTTGTCATTAACTATTGTTTAACATTTTTTTAAAAAACATCCACTTAATTTTCTATTTTCATGGTATAAAGCTGTTTCTTTTACATTTTTCTTATTCTACTTTTTTTTTATAATTTAATCTATACTTTTTTCTATATTTTCACGTTGTAATCAATAATAATGATTATTTTGTAAAAGCAAATATAGATAACAAAAGGGTATAGAGTGGCTAATCGCAAACATACTTGTTACTAAGTTATAATGTATTTTTTTAAAAAAAAACAAGTTATAATGTATTTATACAATGACAGAATAACAATTAAAGAGCAACACTCCATCTCAACTAGGTTAACATCTTACGATACTCTTAGAAGTTACAAACTTGTATAATAAAAAGACCTCAAGATGAGATCAAAATTGCAGAATAACATCTGACAGATTTACAATGATGTCAGAAATATATAATGAAAACTTCAGATATTTACTAATTGATATCCAAATTAATTTAATTAGTTAATGTATTATTGTTATGAGTATAAAATTGAATTCAATCCCCTTCAATGAGTAGGCATATTTGTTTTCATTATAAACTAAACTAGCTAGATCCTTCTGTATCTTGTTCCACTAGATTTTTATATTCTCAAATTCTAGTTTAGTTCATCAAGATACTTTGACAAAAAAAATAAACCCGGTCATCTTTTTTTCTATATAAAAATATTGAGGAAGACAGTTTTATCTAGAAATTAAATTTTACTTGTGATGGGCAATATTTATCCTCACTTGGCCAAATTATTATTATTCATTATCAAACAAAAAAATTAGTTTAATTAAGTTATACCGAGTATGTACTGAGTTTAATTCTTTATCCATTTTATCAATTGATGTAATCTGAAAACATAACATGTAATAAGTAAGGATAGGAAAATTTTCGATATACTTAAAATAAAATTAAAGTTATAACTAGAATTAGCCAACTTAGAAGTTGACTAGTCTATGTTGAACAACAATTGGCAATCTCGAAATTAAAATTTAATAACAACTATAATAAAAGCCCAACCTTGCGTAGTTATTAATTTCAATTTTGCATAAGATATTCAATCATATATATGATAAGTTAAATCTTTTATGTCAACTCCAAGAATGACCAATAGTAGCAATGTTAGCCAACCTTATCTTTATAGATAATCTAATTTAAAATTAAATTGGTGGCTTCTAAATTAATTGATTAATTAAATTTGACATATACACCACTAATCCATATTTGCTTTGAACTTTTTAACAATTATTTTGGCATTTCAAACAACGTATGAATCCGTATAGTTATTATTAATAACGGTTCATCAGTAAGTGGATTGATAAACAGTTAAAATTTTTCTAGGATATTCTTGAGAAACTCGAAACTCTGACTTTATAGGGCCAACAAATAAATAGTGAATTACTTTTTTTGGTGGACTTGATAATGTCCGTTTGGGATAGTCTGGATTTGGATACTCTTGTAATTATACTTTCATGACGTCATTATTTCATTATTATTTTATTACAGGGCGAAGACGGTAACGCATATTGTACTTTCGGTAATTCCGTATTGATACCAGTTTGTTTGATACTTATTTACACATTACAATTTCCACCATTCATCTTTTGGCAGTTAGATTTTCACCATAAAATGAAAATAAGATGAACGGTGAAGATTTTATGGTATCAATAAATGTCAATTAATTCGTGTCAATATAAAATTACTGATATATATTTCAGAATATGTTTTTAAATTACTTTCCTGATAAAATTTTATTTCTATTCAATATTTAGGAAAATAAAATGTTGCCTCAAATTTTATACCTGGCCTAATTTTTCTTTTAATTTGTGATTTTGCGAGACTTTTTAATAAAAATAAATCTATGTATTTATTAAACAAAAGTTAGAAAAAAAGTGTTGCTGGTAATGTAGGCTGAAATCTGATTCACAAAGTGAACATTAGAAGAACAAATCAATAACGTTAAGAAAATGGAATCATGCTAGACACTGTCCTTAAAAAATACTTGATAGTTTTTTCCAGTATTGAACCATTTTTTAATCTCTGAACAAATGGAGATGGCACAGGAACAAAATCTAGTAAAGAAGAACGCAAATGGGAAAGACTTATGTGTTGTTGTATCTCAACATGATTGTTGAAATATAGAAGTTGGTCATGAAAGTTAAAAATATTTTAGTAAAATATAGTTGTTAACTTGTTGCCCTTTAAAGTTAAAATGGTTACATAATTAGGTGCACTCAAAAACCATAAGTTTAATCTAAAGAAATTCAAAAAGCCTTTATAAAAATATCATTTTTTCCACAAAAATAAAAAAAATAATTTCAAGCATAGGCTTCGCCCGTAGGGGGAAATCAGACGATTTACACTAAAAACGACTTTGGGTCATTTCTCTCATGTGCGCGCGAAAGCCATATTATCTCTCTCACATCTTCGCAATCTCATGAATGAACAACAAAATAGAAACTAAAAAATGCTCATTTAAAGTTTCCCATGAGATATTTTCTTTTAAAATTAACAAAGAAAACTCAAGTTTTTCAACAAATTTACTAGTAAAATCATAACATTATCAATCACAACATATTAATAAACAGTAATAACTAAACAAAAATATATCGAATATAATCTTAGTAAACTCAACACAAATTACAAGGTGATACATAGTTTAAAACATTTCCTTGTACTTATTTCTATACAAGTATTTCTATATTTATTACATAAAATAATTAAAGAAACGTTACAGGTAGAAAATAGACAGTTACTTCAAGATTTGTCGCCTATTGCACATGATTCACGAGATATTACAATCGAACAATTAATTCAACATAAAGAAGCCTTATTGACCATTATAGTCAGTTACGTATTGCACATGATTCGCGAGATAAAAACAAAGTTTAAATAATTTTTTAAAAAATAATATTTTCACATAAATCTAAAGTAAAATTGGTTTAAGATTTACTCACTGCACCTTTAATATCATAATTTAATCACGAAAGAACATATCATATTGAATTTTGAACAAATTGTTTTTTCATAGTAGGCCACACAAACTATTAAACCAATTAAGCTAGACCCTCTATATATATATATATATATATATATATATATATATATATATATATATATATATATATATATATATATATATATATATAGATTACAAAATCTTTGGAGGAAAATGAAAATAAAAAACAAGTAGTAGCAACTAGCAATTGCTATGCGGAATAAAAGTCAAATTCGGACTAGAAATGAAATGATGTAATTTTACTAATTTATATTGGAAAAAAAAAATGAAAAGATGATGTGATTTAAGGATAACAAATATTTCTGTTGAAAGGCAGGCTTAGTTTCCTTTAAAACAACCAAATTAAGATAAGTATGAAACAGTAATTGATCTTGATTTGATGTTATATATTATATGATATGATGTTATACAATATGATATGATGTTATTCAATGTATCTATTCAATTTTGGTCATGTCATCTTTTTACTTATATTTTGTTCTTTTTTTTGTTTCTATGTACCCTTGTATGACGGCCCGCAAATCTTATTTCGTAAATTCTCGCAGACTACATGGGAGAAAGCTCGTGAAGGGAAGATGCCACAAAGTTAGCCACGACAAGACCGGAAATCTCGCACGAGGGCATGTCACTTCTGTCACAAACGGAAGCGCACAAAAGTGAAACTTCATGGAAAGGTTCATGACATGTTTAAAAGGCAATCGACAAAGTTTTGTGAGAGGAAATATCAATAAATGGCAGAGTTTTACGAGAAATGGGCCAAAAATGGCATGCAGCTCGACAGCTCGCACAGCCCAGCCCAAAGTCAGGTTGAATGCTGCAAGGCGCAGTTTCCTTGCTAAAATCCGCCAGAATGTTCTAGAGACAACAAAATAGCAAGGGAATTATCCAGAAATCTGTCACAACCGACCTAAGGCAGATTTTTATGCAAGAAAACTCTAGAATAAGCATTCTTAGCCATTAGATTAGGGATATTTCTAGAGAATAAATCTAGACTCTTGGTTAAGGAGGTGGAATGCTTATATAAAGGTTTTACCCCTCATTTGTAAACTCAAACTCGCAAAGTGTCTTGAGAGAGCTTGGAAAGGAGAGTGTAAAGCTTTGTAATACTTTGTGAAGTATTAATAAGTGTTCTAGTTCTCGCAAGTGTGCCTGCTTACTTTCTCCACGCTTCCGCAACGCTATTGCTTCCGCGTATTAAAGTTTAAGCCATCGTTAAGGCTTGTGTTTAAGGCTTTGCTAGCACATAATCTTTGGTTGTTTAGTGCTAGTGCCGCACGGTGTGTCATCGAAAACTCAGCCCGTGACACTTGGATATCACGGTGTGTCTCAATTATAACAATATGAATATGATTTTTAAAGAAAAAAACTATCAAAGTATTCTTAGATGGCATGTAAAAATAAAATTTTAATAAAAGATTAATGTGAAAATAATACATGAATAACGAATGTGGGCATTATAGGTGAAATATTAACAAAATTAAAGAACTCGTTTACTATCGTGGGAGAATATTTCCAAATTTTTCAGTGTTTGTTTAAAAAATAAGTTAAAAGAAATTCGATAGAATAAGTTAAGAAACATTTTCCTTTTTTTACCTCACTTATTCCACCCATCTTCATAATTACCACAATCAATTTCTTTAACCAACTTCCACTACGATCACCTCTTCTTAACTCCATCGTCGCTACAAACACCACCACCACTCACGCCATCACCGTCGTTATTATCACCACCACTTCTCTATCACCTTCACCACTCACTCCGTGCTTATTTTTTTATTATTTTCCACAATAAACTCCCAAACATATTGTGAATTTTAATATAACCCTTATTTCAAATTATTCATTTAAAAGGATTGGCTTTTCTTACCTTGAAAAAGAACAAATACTAGGATTATATAAGAAGATATTTTATTTGATAATGTTATTCTGATAAAAATGTCAACTCTTTAATCTTTAATCTTGAGCAATAAATTAATTTCTGAACAATGTGACATGCAAAGAATGGAAATTTGACAAATGGTGCTTTGTTTGTAGTAAATTTTTTCCAAATATAAATTATTCAGGGACTAGTTGTGCATACTTGTCAATGTAGAATTTGTTATCTAATCTGTATTCTTAAAGCAAAGATGAAGATAACATGAGACAGATTATACAACAGTCTAAAACGTGAAATGGGAAATGTTTTGTACAAAAATACAAAATAGATATCTAGTCCCAAGAATTCAAATTTCATTTTTATATGAAAAACTATTTCATGATAAAAGAAGAACGTTTTGGACACGTCTCGTCTCGTCTCCTAATTCTGGATTGTTATACTCCTTTCGTATATACTTTATACTATGCAAAGGGGCGAACTCAAAATTAAAGAAGAGGAGGGGTTGAAAATATCAGGACAATAAAAAAAGGAGCATTTCAGTTTCACAAAAATATATGCATTTGAGTTTTTATAGATTTATAGTGTTCAATTTGTAAGAATATAAATTACTCTTCTTCTAAATAAAGAATATAAATTACAATTTTTTAATTGAAATAAAATGTTTAGTTAATAAATATATTAAATGAAAAAGTAAAAAAAGAAAAGTATAGGAAAGAGTAAATGTAAGGTAAGTGAAAGGAAAAGTTACAAAACAAATAAGACTTAAAATACCATTACCAAGTCTCAAACTTGAGACAAAGGGGGGCTGGCTCCTTACATTTACCATTTAAGCTGAGTTTGTTATTTGAATTTTGATTATAAAATAAATAATATCTTAATGAAAGTTTCAAACTGAGGCAATAAGATAATTTTACCTTAGAAAACAATCCATTAACCAGTCATCCAAAACGCCCCCAACCCCATCGTTTCCCTTCCTCTCAACTCAAAACCTCACAAAGCAACAACTAGACTTGGATTTGCTGTGATGAACGACTCAGGGAGAGGATCACAAGCCATGCATCTGAAATCATTGATGAAATGATGTGAAATACAAAATTTGAAAAAAATTGGTAACCCTTACGCCACAACCAATGCATGCATGCATCCATGCATGCATGCATGCATGCATACATACATACATACAATAGAGTACACTACATATTCAAATTGGTTCAACTGGCTAAAGTGCTATCTGAAATAGAAGTTTCTCTTTTTACGCCAACTGTTAGTATTTTAATGTAATTGAATCGATTGGTTTGATCAATGCGATCGTGACGTTTCATCGAACAAGTCGGGAGAGTGCGGAATGCACACTTGTTCGATTTACGATTACAATTTGGGGGGTCCTGAGACAGCGCCCCTCAACAGGGTCCGAGGGGCGGCAACCCCTGGCGAGGTCCTGGGGCAACGTTGAAAATATTTTATTCCTGAACATACGCAGCATTTGGAAAATTCATCAGAAAAATGAATTTTTGAACCTAAACAGTGTCTGTTGGACACAATTGAAATACGAAAAAACATGTCTTTTAAATATGCTGCTACCCGAAACAATATATACGTTGACATCTGATTATTTATTTCACCAAAACGAAATTGACAAACAGGTACAATAAAACTCGATTGTTTTCACAGCAAATATTAAAATTCTAGTTCTTGATATAATTTCTGATTTTATAAAACTAAAAGTTTGATGAACCGATCAAATAAATTTCAATCTGACAGTGATATTTACGACTTCAGAAACATCTAGGAAATCCCCAAGTTCCAACACCAAACTACATATATAACTTGGACAACATTATAATCAAGCATCTAAATTGGGATTTAGACAAAATGTTCAAAGTCATTATATAGTTGAACAACTAAAAAGCACATTTTGAATTGGGTCATAAAATTCTCCACTCCAAATATAAATACTCCGTATAGAAATATTTCTGGACACCAACAGAAAATCTAAACATAATTAAACATCTAAGAATTCTATTACAGAAGTTGCATTGCCTACACTTTTTTTCCTAAAACTCATATTCAAGATGGGAATACAACTGTAACTATGGCATAGTTGATACGACAAGATACAGGGACCAGTATCCCAATTTTTTTTTAAATTTTTGCCCCAAATCTGATCAATAAATAATTTCATTCCAGTTACAACAAAAACATACTTTAAGAATGGAAGTAATTGATTATGTATACCTTCCAGTATTATCTACGATTCCAAATACAACCCAGAGCAGCTTTTCAATCTTTCCAACAAATATGTACTTTTCTGTAAGCAGATTCAATTCAGGCCAGCTGTTGAAAAATCACACAACTGCAGAAGCTGTTCTTCGAAGATCGGGCACCGCATTATTCAACCTGTCGCTAGATGGTCTCACTTTGAAACTCCCATATCTTCCCGGCCTTGGTTGGAACAGCGAGCCAAGCATTTGCTCCAACGCCTGCACTGAGTATTTTGCGTATTTACTCGAAACCCCGCCCTGCTCCACCAATGGCCCGTAATTCTGCATATAACTCCGATACACAGGCACCACTGTCTGAACTATGAGCTGGCACGTCTTCTCCCTTAAATCTCTCTCCGCCACAACCCACCCCGATTGCTTACTGTGCATCTCGTCGAACGCTTCGTTAAAACTCTTCAGCCGCTTTTTGACGAGATCACGAGCAGTGGACCGCCCCCCTGAGAACATTATCAGGCCCTCTCTGCTTAAGTGCCCCGGAAGCTTCCCCCAGCTGTCTCTTAAGAAGATCGTGGCGTAATAGTCCTTGTACTGCTCGTGTTCTTTCAGCCAGGAATCACCTAGAAGCTCCCCGAGTTTCGTTCCTTTCAAGTGCTTGTACAGGTGGTAGTGATTGTTCATCGCGAATAGGTTAGATAAGATGGTGTCTTCGTAAGCTTTTGTCCATTTCTCCAAATTGAGTTCGATGGCTTTGACTACGTTTACGATTTCTGTGATCAAGAGCTTCTCCTGGAACTTCTCTTGCTTCCAGCTTCGATGGATGATCAGAACTTGAGTTAGAATCGGTTTATAGTCGTCGCCAAGCAGCTTGTTGCAGTAGTCAGTGATGAAGCTGACTAGCCTCGGAACTCCCCCGTCTAAAGGAGGGGGAATATTCCTTTGCAACTCCACTTGAACGAGGAGTTCCCAGAAAATCTCGGAAGCCCCGTCAACGACTCTTTTGATGAGATCTCGTGTAAGGTTTTGGATTTCCGTACAGGCAGTGCCGCCGAAAAGCCGGTTAAAATCAAGCCTTAACTTGCTCAGAGACGCGAAAATATCCAGCAGCTTTAAGAGCTTGATTGGGTCCTTTTTACTATCTGTAACTGTTTTTCCAAATTGAAGAAACGCGAGAATTCCCGCTTGGGCGGCGATTTTCGCGAAGCATCCCATCCACACGTCCAGCCCGATCCGCTCGAAAACATCGTTGCAGAGCTTGTACTCCGCTTCGAACAAATGCTTTACCGCAAACTCCAGGTGCTTGCCCCATTGACAGATATACCCTTCTATGCTCTGCACGTCGTTGAATTCAGCTATCGAGATTTCGAGGTAGTCCAGATCGAGGGCCTGTAAACTCGCTCTTACGTTCGAGCCCCGAACGTCGACGTAGATGGATATACACTTCTCGAGCCTGTTGTTCACAATCAGCCTCCCGAGAATCGCCTGCAACTTCTGGATGACCGTAACGGGCAACGGGGATGGGGCGATTACGGCCTGCTGCCCCAACGAAGAAGGGGAAGACATGGGAAGAGGCACGCTATGTTCGGTCAAAAGCCTTCGAAATTCTCCTTCCAACTTATCGAGGGCAGCGTCTAACAGTCCGCCATCGAGGCGAGCCTTTTGGTCACCGTTCTGCATTTCTCGAAGGCCTTTTAATGATTTTTTCAGATTCGAAAGGTATCGTTCATCGGCAACCCTGTTATCCTCCAAATACTCAACTATATCCTGCAGCCACTGAATTGCCAATTCACAGTTATCACCTAGAAACCTCAATGCCTCCTCGAGGCGCTTTAAAACTGACAAATAGCCAGATAGATCGTTTTTTGGATCCGATAAAAGTGATTTTTCAAGCCCGTGAACTGCATCAAACACCTTGAGTACAGCAGCAGCAGGACCAACAGCGCGGTTGATGTGGCCAGAGACAGTAGCGAGAGCGTCCTCATCGGCAAGAATTGGGCGCACGGAAGCTTCGAGACCAGGCAATCTCTGGTTAATTTCATCGAATCTAGGCCCGGTTTTAGCAAGCGCTGACCCTAAGGCTTTCGATTTCTCCAAACTTAGCCTCAATGACTTGCTCGCACCTATCAAATTTTGAATCCTATCTTTCCCTTTACCGTTCTCACTACCGGATTCCCCCATTCCAAAATCTACCCCAGGACGCAGAGCTTTGAGCTTAAATCTCACTCGATTGACAGATCAGAACTTACAGAATCAATCGAGATTTCGGTTTTTCTAATCTGGTAATGATCGTATGAATTAAACCCTTGAATTTATATTAGTCGGAGCATACAGAGTAACCATATCTTCAACAAAATAAACAACCAATGCTAAAACTCCCAAAAATAGAAAGAAAAGTGTGAGAAAACTCACTCTAAAAAATTGCAGCCAGAGATGGAAGCTTCTGAACTTGATTGAACACAGAAACAGCGAGCAAAGAAGTAAAGAACCAGGAAGGATGAAGAAGAAGAAGAAGAAGACGAGCAGAGGGTGAGAATCTGAATCTGAGAAGTGTGGATTCAGTAAAACCCTAAAATCTGAAGGCAGAGAAAATCAAAAAGAAAGGGAATTTTTTTTACAGGAACAATTTTTTAGGGATTTTGTTTGTTAGTAGTG
The DNA here is from genome assembly GCA_949673415.1 of Euphorbia schlechtendalii. Lineage (NCBI taxonomy): Eukaryota > Viridiplantae > Streptophyta > Magnoliopsida > Malpighiales > Euphorbiaceae > Euphorbia > Euphorbia schlechtendalii. The sequence continues at coordinate 11,267 of CATIWQ010754348.1, read as the reverse complement.
TCAAAGTGGTTGACAGCAAAGCAAAAAGCTTCTCGCTTTCTCTTTAAAGCCCAGCTTTGTACAACCTAACTGTGGACATATATTTCTATGTTTCTTAATAAGCAAGAACTTCATTTATTTACTCAGAAAAAAAGGAACTAAAGTTGGAAATCTTACCAAGTTTACCAAAAGTAAAAGTAGAAATAGAAATATATAAAATAATGTAGAATTGGAAAAACTTGCCAACGTTAGAGAATAAGCAACTTAATAATTGATGATTAATTTTAATAATTAACCATGATAAGTTGTTTGCATTTACAAACTTATAATTTGGAAGAAATTGACTACGTACCAAAATATGCAAAATTATGTTTCTATGATCATAACAATATAAACATTTTAGAACTCTTTTTAATGTAACTTAAGCTTGAAAGTTGTAGCATATATCAAATCTATTAAGTTTTTAAATTTGAAGTGTGTGAGGTTGTCAACATTTAAATCTTGTATTATATTCAAATAGTCATTTGTGCTTAATAAAATAGCTAAATCGGTTATAATATTTTTTAATCAAATTTATATATGTGAAAGGTTACAACTATAATAGTTTTATAAGGGTCGGTCCTGACATTCTGGCTATTTTAGGTGAAATAAAAATCATGGATTCCATCGAAAAATAATAACTATACGTGAATTTGAAATATATTCTTATATATGCATATACCAAATTATAAAATTCATTAGCAGTTGTATTTGTCGTAACACTTATCAATTGTTAAAATTTAAAACAAACAATGTTTCAAATAAAAAATATTACATTTCTCCAATATTAAATAATAAAGTAAAATAGTACGAACAAAATCAAGTGAAAAAATTCAAATTTGGATTCTTGAAACTAATTTTCAATAGAGAAAAACAATAAAAGTCTTCAAATCAAATAAGAGAAGACTTAGAATATTTAATTCATTGGATTCATGTGATTTTATATTTTAAATAATTTTGCACCTCTATTTGGTAAAGAAATATATTGAACAACAAAAAATTAACAATTTAAGATGTTGATTCCAGATTAGAAAAATGAAGAAGTTGTGAAGTTTATTTGGACATCGAAGATAAAAAAATGAAAAACTTGAATTGAATATTATTAGTGAACACAAGACGGTGAAGCAAAGAGAACAACCTTGATGTTAAAAATGTTGTTTTGAGTCTCTTAATAATCTTATTTAAATAAATATGATTAAATTAAGAATATCAGAGATAAGTTAAAAATTAGGCATATTAAAAATAATTTCAAAGAACTTATAAATGTAATGAATATCTATTGAAATTTTTTCTGAATACAATCAAATATATATATATTTTCAATAAAAGGAAGATTACGTCTTCAAAATTTATTTAAATAGTACTCCTGTTTATTAATATATGATAATTAATGATATTTAACATTTTAGTTAGAAAAAGGGAAATAATAATCTTGTTTCTAAAATCATGACTTTTCACATGAATACAAGTTGTCACTTATTATTAATTTAAATAAATAAAAAAACTCATTGGAATAAAAAAATTCACTTAACTCATATAAGAGTTTAAAAAAATTTCATATACACATACATATAAATTTTTTTTAAGCTTCATTTACCTTTGAACCTTAGACGGTCATTTAGATCAACAAGGATTGTACAACTAGAATTACATAAAGTATATCAATAATCGGATGGCACTAGGTAAAGTAGATCATTTATGATTCACAATCATAAATAATGATTTTGGAATTATTGCAAAATAATTTTTGACTGAACTAATGATCACTTTAGTAGAAGTAAAATATTAATAAAAAGTTCTTGATAGACGTATAGGGTAAATCTAATTGTGGATTTTCTTATGTATTCTTTGACCCGGCCCATCTAGGACATGCAGCAAAGCCTAATTATGGACCTTATAGCTGATAATGTAGCCCAAGATGCTTTACTGAGATACTCACTAACCAAATATGCAAATTTCATATTGGTGTGTTATTTTTTTTAATTGTATGCATTTTGTAGTGTATTTTTGTGAGCAACTGGGAGTTACAATTTCCAAAATGAGATTATAATTCACATAGACTACAATTGATTTTAGTGGAATTTTTTTTAGCATCTGTAAATTTATAGAAAATTTAGATTAAGAGTCAATAAGCTGAAAAATACAGGTGAAGAATTAGGACTCACATAATTATATTTTTTAACTATTTCAAAAAATGTAATTTTACTTTCTAAGACTTTTCCAATTATTTTTTACTCTCTTTTAACTGCATGTCAATCTAAAGAATTTTGAAGCCTGTGAAATTGTTATTATGGAGCCAATCTAACTATTAACTATAATTTATATCTTTAATCGGTAGTTGAAAGATGGTATATTGTTAAATTTACGTTTGGGGGTTCATATATGTTTTAGCGACACGTACAAAATTTATGGAAAACAATCCAATTTTATTCATACTAAATCGGGCTTTCAAAAGAAATATCTCAAATAAAATTCTTTTAATTTTTTCTGACTAACCAGAAATATTAATAAATCAAAAGCATTACATTTTAAGAGATTCGGGGAAATAATCCCATTCACCTCTTTGTGTCGAGGAATCAGCTACCCGAGCAAGAATGTGAGCTCGTTGACTCGCAGGCCTCCTAATATGTACAAATCGAATACAAGTGAAAGAACTAGCCAAGCTACGGCAACCCCCTAAAATCAGACTAAGGGGGGAATGAATAACATCGGAATTATTTAAATAAGAAACTATATTACTTGCATCCAATTCCTTCACCACCCTGTTGATATTCCTATGCTTCAACCAACTTAGAGCCTCTATACAACTCAATGCCTCAGCCAATTCAGGATTACCACTACCCACCATAAGCATGCTACGTGCCGCAATCACCGCGTTCGACCTATCTCTAACACATCCATGACGAAGTCGTTGTCCTTGACCAAAGACACTTGCGTCGATACTACAACCCACCCAATCCCCCTCTTCACTTTCCGAGCTAACACTTCTCTCCACCCAATGCTGACACACTTGCCCCGTTGTCGAGTGGTGGTTTTTGGATTGAGAGCCATTCCCGAAGGAAACCAATGCCATGGTTGAAAACATGTTGCACCGGTTCGATTTGGAGATTCCAAGTTACGAGCCATTCCCGCATTCTTTCAATTTATAATATGTTAAAATATAAATTAACAAGGATTGTGGACATTTCTTGCAAAGTGTTTGATACAACAAATTTGATCATATCTTAAAACACTCTCCTTTTTATTTTCAACTTAAGAACAACTATTTATATTGTACAGTTAACTAACGTATTTATTGTGAAGCTTAGTTCTTGAAAGTGGAAAATGGTGCAAATTTTGTACATGTAATTTTCTTCAGCCTAAGGGTGTCAATTTCACAAGTCAATAGATCAAACTTATCGTTGCCTTAATTTCATTAAAAATCAAGTTTTGTCCCCTTAAAGTAATCTTTAATCTAAACAAAGTCCAAGTTCCCACATTGGTGGGAGACAAAAACCGTGTTCAAGGGGGAGATCCGGCCTTCTAGATCAGTCAATGAAAACTCTTTTTTCCGAAATTCTAATTGTTTCTAGTAAGAATATATCTTGATTCATATAATTTATATATGTACAACATGTGTACTTTTTTCATTATATTGGCAAACTTGTTGCAAAACTGTAAATTCATATCAAAGAAAAACTTTTCCACAACTATGGTGTAGTTCGACCCTACAATCTAATATTGTCATAGGTAGGCGCTACTGAGCTAAGCTATTAGAAGAAGAAAAAACAACGAAAATTTTCATTTACTTTTCATGAGAATACATGCAAGTAATATGATGATGAATTTTACATGAGAAGTCCTTTTCATGTCAAATAAATGTGTTTATATATGGTATATCTTAAGTCAGCTGTGAAACATCATCTAAATTAATTTTCTTAGTCTCTTGCTAACTAAATTTTTTTATGTTTCAATGCAATTGAAATCTCTACCAACTATAAATTCAGAAATTCAGTAAAAAGTATATTTTTTCCTTTATTATTTTGGAAATTTAAAATCAATATTTGTATATACTGTTAAAATAAATATAACAATTTGAGTAAAAAAATGTCACAAAATGGGATTGCTTTTTTCAAAAAAAAAAAAAAAGACTCATAAAGGAAAACAATCTGATAAAAGTTAGATAAGAATTCGAGTAACGATGAATTAAAGTTCAATAATTCAAGTAGTTGAAAACTTGACTATATAGTCATGAATATGAATTGGACCCATCATTTGATTTTTTGTACCTCACAATAAAACTCAATTATGTGCTTAAATAAATCACAAATTTTCTTCGTTCAAAAGTCCACATGCCACATATTTTTCCCTGCATTATTATTCATCATGATTGCCTTTGACTACTGCTGTATTTGTCCCTACTTCTTCTATTTTAGTTTTTAGCTCATTATCCAGCTTATTGAAAAACAATAGATGCTAATCACAATTTTATTCTTTTATAAACCAGCATTTAGTTTACTGTTCCCTTATTAATTCTAGAAAGTTAATCTATTTTATTCACTTTTTATTTCTTTTATCATTGACATCTTAATTTTAAGGTATACTATATGATAACTTAGGAAATAAATCTTATCCAAGATGAGAATCCCGAAAATCTCTCCTCAAGATAAATATAAAAAAATTACACATGGATTATCTTACAGATAATATCAAATACAATTTTTATCCAACTAAAACTCCTAATCCTAATCTGTTTAGGATTCATTGAGGCCTATATAAAGGCTCTAAACCTCAAAGGTATGATATCTAATTCTTAATTATTATTATTCTCCGCCTCCTCTCTTAATTCCGTCGCTAATTTAAGCATCGAAGAGGCTACGCCGGTCACACGGCTAGCCCCTCTAACCTTGTTTTGTCTTGCAGATACACAATTCAGTCAAGGTAATACACAATTCAATTTCGAAGATTGGACATGGAACCAGATTTTATTTTCCAATCTATAAAAATGTTAACGAGTCAAATCAAGACAAAACTTGTATAATCTTAGCTAGACTCATCGTAATATGAAAATGAACAAACTAAGCATGAATTGTTGAGCTTGAAAATTTTAAGCTTGTCTCAAGCTTTTGACATTCCAGACAATTTATTGAATGTTGACTCGGTATTCAAACATGAATATTTAATCTAAACAAGCTTTAAATTTCTCAATCTAAGTTAAGAAAACATAAATATTTTCATACTTCAGTAATCATATGTTTGTAAGTTCTTTTATTTTGTGAGATATATTAATCATAAAATTTTGTCAATTAGCTTTACGAATTCTGTTATTGATTTCAAAAATTATAACAATTATTTCCATATTTACAACTAAAGTCAATTTCAAAGGAAAAAGCCAATTAATCCGGCAAATAATCAATAACAACAAATATTCAAACGTAAATAACATAACAAGTCAATTTTTTCTTTTTTAATTTACTTTTGAACATGGGTTTGGCAGATAGAGAATCTACCACGATCTAGAAAATTTACATTCAAATCCAACTTTCTCCCCATCATTAATTCCTAAGTTAATCCCCATTTTCCCTAACCTATCACCTGATTATTATTTTATCCCTCACGTTGACTCGAACACTACGAGCCCCCGACCACTGGTCAAGTTCTCTTGCGACACCGGCTGAGCATGGCGGTGCTCGCCTTCATATGTAACTATTAGCATAGTTGGATCATCAGTGGCTCGTTCAACATGCTTCCTCGCTGGACATCCTCTAATTGTACTACACTTGTAATACCCCCTGAAAAAAAAACTGAAACATCAGTTTCGACACAACAACACAGTTTTTAAAACGTGATATAGAAAATATATTTATTACCGTTACCATAATTTATATACCCATACGTTACAACAAACCTAACATTTAGGTAATAATTTAATGAACACTTATGTAAAGGATTAAGGTAGTTACCGCGGGTAGGGTGAACCCTTGATCGGCTTTTGACCGTACTTCCTCCATGAGTACTCATCCGGTGGAATATCGGCGATTTTTGAACTGATTGCCGGCACTCTAATTGTTTTCTTCACCCGATTTTTCCTGAGTTTTCATAAACAAACAAATGTTGATTAGTTTTATATTTAAACTGATAAACCCTATGCAGGCAGCTATTGTGCGCATGTGATTGCTATCGTGAGCCTGTATCGGTCAAAAGAGAAACCAGGTCTACCTACTGTCCTAAGATATTTTTATAATCAATTCAAGCAATTAACTCCTTTAATATTGATTAGTAGTTTAACATTTAAGCTTTGTTGAAACTTGAAAAAGCGTCCTCTTCTACAGTTCTCGAGTCACTGTCAAACGTGCTGTGTCCATTTATTATGAAGTAACACCGTTCAACGACAACCTAACTCGTTGACTCTTAATTTTAAACCAATCAATTCAATATTAATGCGAGTTAACTCAGGAAATTGCATCAAACTCGGTCAATCTAGCTAATTAGTGGTACTATCATCTGTGGATCTGACAGCTAAACTTAACACAAAAGGCTAAAATACGCAAGAAGCGAAGAACAAAACATACCTTCTTTTGGAGCAATGGCACTTGCCGCTACCAGATCCGGAGAAATTTCCGGAGACGTTGTCGGAGTGCTCGTGCTCGTGGCATCTCTTTTTGCTGTACGGAGCCGATGAAAGAGGCGGTTTTCCACCGGAAACCGAAGGAGCCAAAAAGATCGACGATCCTTGTTTCCCGTTCGAAACACTGCCGTCTCCAGTTATAGCAGACGACATAAAAGAAGAGCTAGACGAGACGCTAAAGCTTTCCTTCGCGAACTCAAGTTCCGTCGTCTTTCCGCTAGATCCAAATATACTAGGCTTCGTAAAGTCAAGAGTCAAACTCTGCGGCTGCGGTTGCGACTGAACATAGCTCACCGAAGCCGAGATCGGCACCTGAGAAGGTGTCGCCAACTGAACAACAGGCGCCTGATTTACAGCGGGGGCAATATTTAACGACAAAGAACCAGATGCCGTAAGCGGCGGCGGCGGCGGAGGGGACGATAGCGAAGGTGAGGAAGACGAAGATGGATGCTGAACCGGTCCACGTCTGAACCGAGCATGACCGGTGCGGTTGAGGAGAGAGATAACCTTTTTGAACTTCGAAACAGTAAGGTCAGTGAGATCAGAGCAATCGGCGTGCTTAGACTGATGAGAAATAAGACGGATTAGATGCTCCATACTCTTCAATCCTTGAGATGCAGCTTCCTGTATAGCTAATTGATCTTCCATCTTGGAAAAACTCATAAGGTCAACTGCCATATTTGATGTAATTGATAGAATCGGAGGTCGAGAGTATATTAATCAACAAATTCCAAACAGAAAACTCAACAGGCCATGAAAGACCTTAAAGAAGTGTTTTAGAGTTGCAGAGAGGGAGGAAGGAGGAAGAAGAAGAGTAAGGGATAGAAGAGAAGAATAAGGGCCAGATATAGGGGAAGAGATGACCGGGTAACCGGTTGAGATGATTAAAAAAAGTCAAACTGCGGTTATAAATTAAACGGCTGAGATGAGTTTGAAAATTTCTATGAGATGATAGGGGTAATATAAAACAAACAGGAGAGAAGAGAAGACCAAGAAGTAGTAATTATTAGCCGTGTGGGGTCCAATATTTGGAGAAAATGGTAATTTGACTACATTAATCAAAATAAAGAAAATAAAATAATAACAAAAACTGACTGGTGGTTTGAAAAAATTTCGTTCAAAGAAAAAGTTTGTCGTTTTCGAACTTTAAACGAAGAACTTGTTAAATGCAGATATTACTCTCTAATTATTTTTTTAAAATACTCCATTAATTTCAATATAACTCTAGATTTTAAGGTTGTATGTTAATATTAGTATTTTAAAAATTAAAATAATAAAAATATTTAAATGGATAAAATATTAGAAAATATACATTGAAATCCTAAAACTCTAGCTATTTTTAAAATTTTTTAAAGATCCAAATACGATAATTATTTTGAAATGAAGTATATACTATATTAATCAAATTATAAAAAAAGTATCCGTAAATATGTTTTCAAACATATTTTAGTTTCAATGTAATATAGTTTTAAATTAGGTTAATTTTAATTTATGTTTCATTTCTGTTGATTTAAAAATATCATATCAAAATTTTTCATTAATTTTGAGATAATTAAAAATGGTGAATTGTTTTTGTAATTAAATACAATTTACCAACATAAAATTCACATAACTAGTTAAAATCTTTAGGTATTTGATTTATTCAAAGCAAGCGTTTTGCTGATTTGAAAATACTAGTCAAATTCATAGTCCACATGAAGGATTATTCATAGTCCACATTCTTTGTATATATAGCTAGATATATTAGTCAAAAATGTAAATATCGTTAGTCAAGCCATCTTAAAGTCAATATTTTCTATATTTTCACTCAAAATGTTTCGAGTTAGAAGAAGAAAAAGAATCTTCTAAAATTTTGCCTCCCATAATTAAACAAAATAAGTATGGATAAAGGTCGAATATGTTCTACTCGAGTCTACTAGATCCGATAACATAAACATGGGTTGTATAGTTTGTACAAAAGATTAACTATAGTTCAATCAAATTATTGTTTTTGACATTGTAGTTCTTTTATTTAACATAATTAAACAAGGTATTTGTAGATACAATACGAAATATGTTAAATGTTGTTATAAATTATTTTATTACAATTTAATCCCATAAAAAAAACAATCAAATACAAATAAACCTAAAGATGGAAATAAAATAAAGTTAACCATATGCGGGAATTACGTGACAAGTACTGTTAAATAATCAATAATTTTGACTATTTTTACTCGATCTTTTATAACACACGTTTTCAGTGTTTCTTGTTCAAACGATTTGATTATTTCGTTTAACCCAACCATTACATTTAGTTATCGCAATTAACTAGTGATATCAAGATACACCTAAGTCTACTCTTAGCTGGGCCGCCCTAAGCCTATGCCTATGCCTACACCTAAGCCTATGTTTATATCTAAGCCCACTTTCTATCTACAAAAGGGAAACTGATCTCCTCAAAAAAGGGTATAACTTAATTCCACACAGAAAACTCTCATCTCTCCTCCATCTTAAGAACTGACTTAAGCATCGGAGGGGCTTCGTCGGAACCCCGGCAAGCCTTGTTTTGTAGGTATTCGATGGGAATCTCAACGGAGCACGAAGGAACTCGAAGAACCCACGAAGAACGGAATCTACAAAGATGCCATTTTCGGGTATCAATTTGCTGTGGTGAGCGTGGAGTTCACTTGTTCGACCTTCAGATCTACATTCTTGATGCGTTCTATCAACTTAAATCTCTACCTCTCGAGAAGCTCCTTTTGAACAAAAGTCATCAATGATGGTTCAATAAACAAGACTCGAAAGGTGAAAAAGGTGTTTGAAGCCCAGATTTATCTCTCCAAGTTCATTTGAGTCGTAAAAAGTCATAAGCTGTGTCAAGACAATGGCTTAAGAATTATTTAAGTCCATTAGATAAAAAGAAGGAAAAGAAAGCAAGAAAAGGGATCTGGTGAAGAGAAAGTGCAAAAAGGAAGGGGAAAAGCCAAAAGGGGACAGAAAAAGAAAATGAAGAAAGGATAGCAATTGGGGATTTATTTGACTCCTCAGCAAAACCCAAATGCTGCACCGGTCTCGGCGGTACCCATTTAAGCTTCGACGTTTCCGCAGGTTCGGCGGTACCCGTCCAAGCTTCGGCGTTTCCGCTAGTTCGGCTGTACCCATTCGGCTTTTGGCGTTTACATGCATGAGAGCTTTGACACCTATACACATTCGGCAGATCGATTAGAGCCTCGGCACTCTTACACGTTCGGCGTGATCCATTAGAGCCTCGGTACTTATACACATTCGGTACTTATACACATTCGACGGTACCATGCTTCGGCGATATCACGCTCCCGGTGTGATCCATCCAAGCCTCGACATTCTGAGGGTTCGGCGGTACTCATACGAGCCTCGACCGTACCCATTCAAGCCTCGGCGTCGTCGTGAGCTAGGCAACCATCCAAGCTTTTGATGGTTCGGCATGTTCGGCGTCACTCATTTAACGTTCGGCGTCACCCATTCAACGTTCGGCATCACCCATTCAACGTTCGACGTGACCTCCTCGGCTTTGGCATGGGTGATCGGCACTCAGCTTCGGCATTCTAGCTTCGGCGTTTCTGCGCCCTCAGCTTTCGCACGTTCGGTGTACATTCGGCGTGACCCATTGAAGCTTCGACGTTTTCGCGCGTTCGGTTAAAGTTCGGCGTGGTCCATTAGTGCTTCGGCATTTCCGCAGGTTCGACGGTACCTATCCAAGCTTCGGCGTTCCCCGCGTTCGGTGTACGTTCGGCGACACCCATTTAATCTTCGACATTTCCGTGGATTCGGCGGTACCCATATAGGCTTCGACGATTTCGGCTTTCGGCGTTTATACAAGTTTCGGCGTTTATACGTCTTCGGCAAAGACCCGTTAGAGTTTCGGCACCTATACGCATTCGGCGTGAACCTTTCGGCCTTTGGCGTCGGCCACGACAAAGCCTCTGACAGCAACAGCAACCCTAGTGGCTTCAATAGCCCTGACCTTGATAGCTTGGTTACCCAAGCAACTCTGACTTCCACGCCTTCAGCTAGGCATTATCTCCGCCGCTAATTTTGGGATGCTAACTAGCTCGATAAGCTCTTCTCAAATTGGTGACCGAAAGTTGTCAAAACTAGGTTTGTTCAATTAATTTGGCATAACATAAGCACCATTCATATTTGATTAATCCAAGACACTTGCCTATTGTGACTTACACCATGCATTATTCATTGGAAATTATATGGGCAAAACACTTGTTCTTTGTCTAATTGATTGCAATTTTAGGTTCATGAAAATCTCTAAGCCTACTTGCTCCTCGACGGCCGAAGAAAGCATCCGGTCACCTTTAAGGCGGAAGACGAGACACAGCCCTCAGGGTCAGATCAACGAGATCCCCTCGGTGCTCTTATGCTTTGAAATCAAAGCATCACAGCCCGTAGGCCGTGACCTCTAGTGATCTCCTCAGCATTACACAGCCCGCAGGGTCAGATCCCTAGGCATCCCCTCGGCTCTCTTATGCCTGCAGGCCACGATCCCTAGTGGTCCCCTCGGCGCTCTTATGTTTTAAAATTAAAGCATCAGAGTTCGCAGGGTCAGATCCCTAGTGATCCCCTCGGTGCAGTTATCAGGCACTATCATGTATTAAACTCGCAGGTGCACAGC
>CATIWQ010754332.1:0-47631 GCA_949673415.1 Euphorbia schlechtendalii | reverse complement strand
GTTGTGGTTTAATGTGAAAAGGTTGAGGTAAAAGTCCAAAAATCTTCGTTTAATTCTTGGAGTTTTAGTGTAATTTAATTGGAAAAAAGAATTGGTTGTTTGGAAAATAAAGTGTTTATTTATCCGAAAGATAATCAGACTCGGGTTCTAAATTGGTTTTAGACCCGAGAATATCTGAGGATTTAAGAAGAAATTTGATTTTAAGATGAAGAAATTCGAGATCTAAAAGTGTTTTAGATCCAAGAAAAAGTTAGAAGAACCTGAGAAATATTGTCTTTATTTTTTAATCTGAAAGAGATGATTTTTCTCTCTGAATTTTCCGGCCCTGTGTACTGAAAAAGACCTGACTATTTATAGAAAAAAGAAATCCCGGAAAGATCCAAAATATAGAGCCTCGCCGGTGAGGGGTCTCGTAGTGTGCGCGAGGCTCCTCGCGTGTGCATGAGGCTGCCTCCTCGCGAGGGCTGCCTCGCGTAGCCTCACGCGAGGCTTCCTCCTCGCGAGGCTGCCTCGCGCAGCCTCGCGCGAGGTTGCCTCCTGGCGAGGGCTGCCTCGCGCAGCCTCGCGCGAGGCTTCCTCCTATCGAGGGCTGCCTCGCGCAGCCTCGCGCGAGGCTTCCTCCTCGCAAGGGCTGCCTTGCGCAGCCTCGCGCGAGGCTGCCTCCTCGCGAGGGCTGCCTCACGTGAGGCTTCCTCCTCGCGAGGCTGCCTCGCAATCAGGACTACGTCACTTTAATTTTTTTATTAATATTTTATATTTTTATTTATTATTTTATTTTATTTATTATTTTTGGTTTTTTTTTTAATTAATTTCTAAATTAAATTAAATAATTTTGTTAGAGACGAGGAGGATTCCAATTCGGATACGTCAGGATGCTCGAAAATGTGTGATTCAAGGATAAAATCTCGTAAAAGCCATCATCATCGAACTCGCGAGCTGGTACAAAATCCCGTGCTCACAACTGTATTCATAAAAACTGTTAAAGCATGTGCAATTTGCTCTTTATTTTGTAAAAGTACAACCTATGTAGCTCTTGAATAATCATCTACAACTGTCAGAAAGTAACTAGCTCCTGTTAATGACATAAAAATGTAAGGACCTCATAAATCAACATGCATAATCTATAGAATTCTTGTAGATTTTATTGAACTCTTAAGAAAAGATAATCTACATTGTTTTTTGCAGTATCACAAGTTGAACAATCTTCTACTGAACACTTAAAATCTATACATTCTATATGAGATAAAACTTCAAGAGAGGCATGGCCCAGTCATTGATGCCATCTGCATGATTCTTCTTTAACCTCTTTTGTTTCCAAACAAGTGCTCATTTTTTGCAAAAAATTATTATTAAAGGATGATTCATTCATCTTGTACAAACCATCTATCTTCCAAGACAGAGCTAGAGTTTCATGTGAATCCAGGTCTAGTAAGAAGTAGTAGTTAAGCTTAAACTGGATTAAAAGTTTGAAATCACTCAACAGTTTTCCAACAGACAATAAGTTGAAATGAAAATTCTCTAAATGTAATACACCCTTTAAAGGCAGTACCCCTGACAATTCAACATCTCCGATCAAAGAAACATGTTTTTTACTCCCTTCAGGTAAGATTACTGTGTGAGGGTGATTTGGTTTTCTTAGATTTGTGAATAAAAATATATTTGAGCTCATATGTGAAGTGGCTCGTTATCAATTATCCATTCAAAAAAACTTAAAGGAATTTCTGAAAGGCTTGCTTTTACTTGTAAAGCCAGCAAAAACAGTAAAAACTTCTTGATAATTAGAGGTTGATATAGTGTCTCAACAGAATTTTTACCTTTCATCATTGTGTACATCTCATGTACCATGTAGTTCATTTGATTGTGGGTTGATTCTGGCATGTTCTTCTTTACCTCTGCATAATCATCAAAGTTTTCTTCTTCATTAATAATAACATTAGCTTGATGTGTTATGTATTTCCTTCTTTCTTCCGAAACCAATCTGGATAACCAATCAATTGGAAATAGGTCTCCCTTTAATGGTTTGTGCTTCTACAGTTAGTGTCTTTTCTTCCTTCCTTTCTCCATCTATCTTGAGCCATTTTCCCACCATTCTTTTCTCTAGTAAAAACAAGTTTGAAATGAAAATAAGCTGAGTAATTTACCATTTCAATTGGCTACTATATATGAATTTCCCTCTACTTTTCAATCCTTTGTATCATTGCATAAGCCTTGTTAATGACAAGTAGTGGATCCATTACCAAAATCTGACTTTTAATAGCTTCATAACCTTCGTTTAAACCCATCAAGAACTGAATCAATCTATCTTTCTCATTTATATCTACAGTTTTCTCGACTATATTACAAAGATAATTATCCAAAGCTCCACATTTGCATTCAAGAGTTTTTCTTAATAGCTCCATTTCATCCCAAAGTCTCTTAAGATGAGCATAATAAACCATGACAAAATTGTTACCTTGCACTAGTAAGTTGATTTCCCTTTTCAGTTGGTACTATCTAGTGCCATTGCAACCTCCGAATCTATCTTCAAGTTCTTTCCACAAACTACTTGTGCTAGTGGCAATAGAAATGCCTCTGAAAATTCTTCAACCATGGAAGTAAGGATCCAAGATATCACCATACAATCATTCTTCTTCCATAGGTTGAAGGAAACAGAGTAAGGCGTTAGAACTTCCATGTCTTCTTGAATATAAGAGAGCTTTTCCTTTGCAATTAAGGCTCTTCTAATAGCTTTGCTTTAAGGAAGATAGTTATCTCCATTAAAGAGAGCTATAAGAAGAACAGAACATGATTATCAATCGGATTTTCTTGTTGTGTCACAATTTCTGCAACTTCAGTTCTTTCTTCTTCAATATTGGCTTTTAGAGGATTGAATCGATTGTTTTTCTTAACCATAATGCTTTGATACCATGTTCAATAATGGTCGAAATTAACAGGAAGAGTAATGTAAAATAGAGAAAGCAAAGAGGAAAGGAATTGAGTTTTTTCATTAAGCTTTAAATTACAAAGAATTGCTTTTTATAGCAGTACAAGTGCATGAAATAATAAACTAACAAACTTTCCTTCTAAAATTCATAATTGATTGTTGGCTAGCCTACTCTTCTTTGACTCTAGGTGAGTTAATTGAGCTGACATATGTTTATAACAACATATATGCTATAAAATGAAGTTTGTCGTATAAAAACAAGTTAAATGGTTAACTTTGTTCCGAGAAAATTAAATACCACTTTATTTTGGTCGCGATAATTTAGTTTTAAATAAAATTTTAGGTTCAAGCATAGTAAATGAAAGTTGTATTGAATATCCTCTTAAACCTTTATCATCTGTTTCACCTTGTTAGTTTACAAAAAATAATGCAATATATATTTTAAATCCATTGAACTTTTAAAGACAATTTATTCCGAAGTTTGTTTTCTTTTATAATATAAAAAATAATAACATTATTGAATAGCGTGAACATGTCCAAATCCAACAGATCAAAGCTTCTTTATCCACCAGTCAAAGAAGCCACGAGTACCGTTTTAAGTTAGATGGGACCCTTTCAACTCAAAAGCTGACAAAGTTGTATTCGGCTACACTGGATCCCTACCTGTGTCATTTAACGACATAACTACTCTACGTAGATATTCATCCTTCCCTTGTCGGCAAGAACAGATCAGCCACGTGTACTCCTCCCATTCAGGATGTTTGTCGTTTTCTGCCACTTGTGTTTTTCCTGGAGGGTACTTAAAGCCAAACAATGCTACTCGCAGTATCAAATCTGTATGATTTCACTCGCTGCTTTTCATCTGGTACGACAGCGTTTTTATTTTGATTTTAGAGAGTGAATTGGAGGGAGCGTGAGTCTGACAGGAGTTAAAGGTGGCAATTTCATAGTTACATCTTCTTTTTTTGTGGATAATGCAATCTTTCCTTTCATCTGGATTTTCTTTCCCAAAGACCAAAATATCCTTTTTGTATTTTACAACTGAGTAAAATAAGTTGTCATCTTTCACAAGTAACCAACAAAAGTTTTGAAAAATTCAATCGTAAATTTGAAATGTGAAATGTGTTTATAAAAGTTTGAAATGTGTTTATGAAGGAAGTTTTTGTTTGGAGTCTAGGTTACCGTAAAGATCAAAACTAATTACATGTAAGCAAAACAGAAAATGATAATTATATTAATGTAATCATTTGTTTATTTTGTATGAAAAACTTTAAGTGATAATGATAACGGTAGAGTACAATTAAAGTAAAAATTCAAATGATTATAGCGTGTGGAGAAAAGGTTCCACGTAAAAAATAATAACTGGATTGGAATTAAATTGGAAAGAAGAAAATTTTTCCAATAACAATAAATAACTTTATGATAATTTAACTATTTAATATATAATAATTTTAACTTGAATATTAGTGCAGGTTAGGCTTAAAATTAAGCCACTATGTATGATATTAGTTTACAAACTGAAAAAATGACATTTGTGAGATGACATCCTCTCATGTACTATGATAGAGGGTTCATTTTGTGAAGTCTGGCCTCGACTGGCCCACACCATTACTCCCGTTTGTAGTCGCTGTTTCGGTCTCAAGCATTGAGATGGTGTTACCTGTTGAGACGGATGAACCAACCTCAGTGGCTTCACGAAGTGAATTCAAAAGGATGTTTCCATCTCACTAAGCGAGACGGTGGCCACCTAGCTAAAGAGCTGTTATTTGTATAACCGCTTCCTAAAATCAAGGAATGGATGAGAGCCAGACTTGATCTCCCTTGATTCTAGGGATCACAATCATGTTTTGACTATTTCAAATCTCCTGGATTTTGGTGATTCGGCAAGGATTATAAAAGGATGAAGAGGAGCCCTGTAACAGGTTTTTAATTCCATTTTTCTCTTACTCTCAATTTCTCCATAAAACACAAAATCCACCGTAATTGATTCATTCGCTGACTTAATCATCGGAGGTTTCCCGGGGGGGGGGGGGGGAGAAGCCCCGACCTTCACTTGTTTTTAATATGTCTTGCAGGTGGATTCCCACAACCAAACAATCCAACACAATCTGAAGTCTTACAACAGTTGAGTCAAACTTAGCTCTTTGGACCTTTCAGTGGTGCGGTGAGCGTGGACCAAACTTACTTGCCCTAGTAGGAATTTTGGTTCGCAACGCGTTTTCAGGCAGTTCGATAAGCGCCCAGCAACAAACTACTGCTTCAATCCTTTGAAGATTTCTCTCTTTTATTTATTTTTATTTTTATTTTTATCAATTTGTGTTATCCACACCTAGTCGCGGAATCTACGTTTTCTCTCTCTTAGGTGCAGGAACGCCTACGCAAAATTGCAGAATTTGGCAACGGCCCTCAACCATCGAACACCAAAGCCATCCAAGGCACCCACGACGAACTCGTGGATGCCAGAGTATCAATTTCAACACCTCCGAGCGGCAATCCTAATGCAGTGGAGCAGATGTTGCGGATCTTTAGGGAGTATAACATTCCCCCCGAGCAACAATAAATAATCAGAACGAGATTTGTAGAACAGTACAACGTTGAGGCGGCCCCCCTGCAAGGAATCCCTATGACGGCTTGATTCATCCCAACGTTGCCAAGGAGTTATTTCCGCCCCAAGAACGCAGGGTCGCTGTTCCGCCATCTCAGAAGCACAGACCCTAGCCCCCATGGCCACAGCCATAGCCCTACAAGCGACGCTTACCATTCCTCAACCTTGTATCTCCTCAAACCCTGCCATGCAGGCTCAAATGCTTGCAATGTATCAGAACTTTAATACGCCAAGCGGTAATACTTATTTCCAGGCCGGGGTGCCAACACCTCTGATGGGAATGCAAATGCCCTATACCATGGGCACAGCTCCGCCAACATGGATGAACCCATGTACGACATCAGGAAGCCTGCCGCAGGTACCCTCTAGATCCAAGCCGGCTGACATCGTTAATAAAGGAGACAATGATACAGATTTTGACCCCAAGCTCTGCGAAAGTATAAAGAAGCTGCTCAAGGACTTAGCAGTCCCATATCAGGAGTCCTTAGTGGAAAAGTGACTATCACCCTTCACCAAAAAGATCCTAGGCATACAGCTCAACCCATACTTCATCACCCCAGTCTTCCTGAAGCTGTACGATGGGAGAGATGACCCAGTGGTGCATGTAAGGTACTACATAAATAGAATGGAGATGATGTACGCTCCGGAAGCCTACATATGCAGCTACTTTGAACAAACGTTAACTGGACCCGCTGCCTATTGGTTCCACAAACTGAAACCCAACTCTATTAGCTCTTAGGACTAGTTAAGCGAAGTCTTCTGCAAACACTTCCTCGGATCCACCCTCGCCTTGTATGTGAGCCGGTAGCTGCATGAAGTCATCCAAGAACCAGACGAATCTCTCAGATCTTACATCCACCGGTTCAACGAAGTCTACATTAGCACGGATGATCTCTATTTCAGCACCACAAAAGAAGCCCTCATTAGAGGCACGAGGAATGACAGGTTACGAATGGAGATCATCACGAGGTGACCCAGGGACACGACTTAGATGATAGCCATGGCCAAAAGAATTATAGAAGTATATGAAATGAATAGGTCTAGAAAGAGTAAAGGGGAAAATTGGTTCCGCGATCAGCGAGACGAGCGGCCTTCTCGAAGAGGCAAAGGAGAGGAGAGATACCATCCATATAAACGGAACGTCCCATGAGCTAGCAGGCCAGAGCTGAACGCCCCACTCAGCCAAATCCTAGTAGCAATAAAGAAGACCAACTAGAAGAAAAATGTAAGATTCCCCAAGGTACCAGAAGGCTAGACGGTGGGCCGAAACCTGGAAAGCTATTGTGAATTCAATCTAGCTAGAAAGCATCACACCAATGATTGTCAGATGCTGGCTGAAGAAGTACACGCCCTCATTCGAGCAGGAAAATTCAGTCAAATCGTGAAAGGAGTAACCAGAGAGGAAAGGAGAGAAACCCCGCAACCATCTCAGCATGGAGATAATAAGGTGCAAAGGGCCAAGGGAACAATAATGGTAATCGCGGTTGGCCCAGATTTCGAGCCCCCTTCCAAAAAGTATAAGGCGGTAGACTTAACAGGCCGAGACGCTGACCTATTCAAATCCTGCCAAAAGCACTCATTGGTTAAAAGACTACTCGCAAACCCTCTAATCATTAAGGCACTAACTGAAGGCTACATAGTAAAGAGGGGTTTGATTGACACTGGGAGCTTAGTCAACCTGATCACCAACACAGTTCTAAAATGACTAAATATTCACCACACTAGAATTCAACCAGGCGAAAACCCATTGGTAGGAATCGGAGGCCAACTCATCCCATCAATAGGATAAGTCACTCTAGAGGTGGAAGTAGAAGATAAAGATATAACTTGGAGAGGGGAAGTCGATTTCGTCATTGCCGATATCGGAGTCGGTTACAACATGATATTGGGACGTCCATTTATAATTGAGTCACGCACCATAATTTGTCTGGAATATCTAACCCTACTGGTTCCAACCAAGACAAGAATAGCGGTGGCGGTAGACGACCTACAAAAAGCTCAGGAAGCTTATGTAGCATCCATTCAGACAGAAACCGCCTCATTTGAAGCTGAGGATCGTGAAAGGGCTAAGTCGGTAGGAGACTTGGAAGTCCTAACCTTAGTAGAAGGCAAAATGATCAAAATTGCCAAAAACATGGAGAAAGATGCAAGGGCCGCCATGGTAAGGGTACTCAAAGAGTAGCAAAATACCTTCTCGGGTTCAAGCGAAGACATCAAAGGTATCCGACCCGAAGTCATGTGTCACAGCCTCAACATTGACCCATCGGTTACCTCTGTTAGACAAAAGAAGCGCAAGCATGCCCCAAAAGGACAAAAGGCAATTGAAGCGGAAATAAAAAAATTACTCGAGGTGGGGCACATAAAAAAGATGCATTACCCTGAATGGTTAGCGAACGTGGCGTTTGTAAGAAAGCCCAATGGTTCTTGGCGAATGTGTATTGACTTTACAGACCTAAATAAAGCCTACCCCAAAGACAGTTACCATCTACCCAGTATAGATCAGCTCATTGATTCAATAGTTGGATTCGCCATCTTTCCCTCCTAGATGCTAAAGCTGGATACCACCAAATACCAATGGATCCAAAAGACGAGGAAAAAATCGCTTTCATCACGCATGAAGGAACTTACTACTATAAGGCTCAGACCCTACTTCCAAGCGCACACCGTCATAGTACGGACCAGTTTCCCGCTCAAGAAAGTGCTGCAAAGTCCTGAGACGTCAGGTAGAATGGTAGAATGGGAAATAAGATTAGGAGAGTTCGATATCTGCTTCGAAGGAAGAACTGCTCTAAAGGCCCAAGTGTTGGCTGACTTTGTGGTAGAGTTTGCCAGACTCGAGCCAACAGAAATAGTAAAGACAGATTCATGGATGGTTTACATTGACAGAGCTTCTTCCAGTGATGGAGCAGAAGTCGGAGTGTTGATAGAAGGCCCAAACCGAGTTCGCCTCACATATTCAGCCAAACTCGCCTTCCCCGCCACAAATAACATCGCTGAATACGAAGCCATGGTCAAAGGGCTGGAACTTATCGCTGAGATAGCCCTTGACAATGTAGTTATACGAAGCGATTCAAGACTGGTTTCCAACCAGATCAATGAAAACTTTGAGACAAAGGAGGAGAACATGATCAAATACCTTCGCAAAGTACAAAGCTTAATAGAGAGCTTATAAAAGAAAGGAACCACATGAAAAGTTGAACATGTTCCTCGAAAACAGAATGAGACGGCAGACTAATTGGGAAAAGTCACCTTAAACCCAGAAGGCTACAATCATCCAGGTAGCTTCTATGAAATTCTTATCCACCCCAGCTACGACGAAGAGTAAATGCTATGCGTTGAGGAAGACGTTGATGATTGGCACCATCCTATCATAACCTATCTCAAAGATGGACAGCTCCCTGAGGACATAAAAACCACCTCAAAGATCTTGAGAAAATTTGATAGATACTCTATGGTAGACGACGAACTCTATAGAAGATCATATATAGACGCTTGGCAGAAATGCATCACCCTAGCCCAAGGAAAGAGTAACTTGATGGAAATGCATGAAGGAATTTGCGAATCTCACCAGGCGACCTCCACCCTGTTACGAAGAGTCAGCCTAGCCAGTTATTATTAGAAAATAATGGAGGCGATTACATCGAAGTATGTCCAGATGTGCCACCCATGCTAGGTACATGCGAGGAAAAATCACCTACCTCAAGCTAGCCAACGGCCACTAATAACCACCTGGCCCTTCTTGACATGGGGAATCAACATGGCGGGACCTTTGCCAATGGCAAGCGGATAGAGAAAGTTCGTAATCGTTGTGATCGACCATTTTACCAAATGGTTTGAGGTGATCGCGGTCAGCACCATCACTCTAGAGAAAGTCATTGACTTCGTCTAGAAAAACATCATCACAAGATTTGGCATCCCAAGGAAGATAGTCTCCGACAATGGAACACAATTTATATCGAGAATGTTCGCGGAATTCTGCCAAGGACTGGGTATAAATAACCACTACTCTTCCGTAGCGCACCCTCAGACGAATGGTCAGACGGAGGTCGCTAACAGAATATTGAGAGAAGGCCTCAAGAAATGCCTCGAAAGAGGAAACAAAGGATCTTGGCCAGACGAAATCATTAGCGTGTTATGGTCATACCGAACTATGCTATGCAGACCAACGGGCGAGATGCCTTATTCTCTGGTTCATGAGACGGAAGCCATGATTCCTGTGGAGATAGCCGCTCTGACCGACAGAGTCATTTACTACACCGAAGAGCAAAATGACATCAATCTAAAACACCACTTGGACAACCTCGAAGAAAGGAGAGAGCGAGCCTACATCCATATGGCGGCCTATAAAGTAAAAATCGCAAAGTATCACGACAGTAGAGTTAGAAGACTACAGCTCAAAGAGGGAGACCTGGTCCTCAAAGACACCTTTGCTTCTCAATCCCGAGAAGGTAAAGGAAAATTGGGAGCAAATTGGGAAGGATTGTACAGGATAACAGAAGTCATAGGCCCAGCCACATATCAACTCAGCGACCTCGAAGGCAAAAATCTACCAAGAACATGGAATCTCAAACTTGAGACCGGACTACAATACGACGAATGACTAGGGAATTAGGCGCCGCACTCTTTTCCTTCCCCTGGATTTTTTTCCCACTAGGTTTTTTCCTTGGGAAGGTTTTTAACGAGGTGACGTCCCCTATACCTGCCCCAGTTAACATAGCATCGGCTTGTATCTGTATGTAAATTGTTCCAAATATATATATCAATAAAAGAGTACAATTGAGTCTTCCCTTCATTTTAGCGCTAGTAACATAAACGCCCCAAATGGCTATTATGTCACAATGACATAAATTTCCCTCGAGACGGAAAGCCTTATCAAAAGGTTAAACCTTAGAGAAGATCTAAGTTAAAATCCCTCGAGACTGAAAGCCTTATCAAAAGGTTAAACCTTAGAGAAAATCTAAGTTAAAATCTCTTGAGACGGAAAGCCTTATCAGAAGGCTAAACCTTGGAGAAAATCTAAGTTACAATCCCTTGAGATGGAAAGCCTTATCAAAAGGCTAAACCTTAGAGAAAATCTAAGTTAAATTTCCCTCGAGACGGCATGCCTTACGAAAAGGTTTAGATAAAATGCATTGTCAAAGGTTTTATATAAATCTAACCTCTCTCGAGGTAAACAGCCATCGCGCTAACTATCCAACCATGACTTTAGGAGCCTCTCAAGATGGGAGTGCTCATGCTAATTAAGCATCTCAAAGTTTTCAAATGCAAGGTCCCCACAAGATGGGTAACCACTATGCTAAGGGTTTTAAACCCATTTAATTTTATTAAAGTTCCCTCGACATGGGTAACCATCATGCTAAGTATTTAAACCTTGGCTTAATTATTGATGTTATTTAAATTTCTTGAAACGAGCAAGCATAATATATAAGACAAGCATCGATAAAATTCAACTTCTCTATTAAATTGGAAATGGTTGTTACAAAAGTTAAAAAGAAGATTATAAAAAATAGAATTTTAAAACCTATCCTACGCCTGATCATCTCTGTCTGAGAGGTCGCCATCGTTAGCCGGCTCATCCTCCTTGAAAGTAGGAAAGGGCACATCTCCACCATGGCGTCTTCCAGCTCTGGCCAATGAGTGCGCATCGCCTGAAGGAGGCGAGATCTAAACAATCGAGCCATCTTTACCATCTTACCTATGACGCCATCCATCTTGATGTCCCTCTCTTGTACTTCCTTCTTTAGAGCCTCAACCTCCCCCTAAGCTGCCTAGAGCTCACCCTGAGCATGAGAGGCATCTTTCTCCAAGATAGTAAAACGTTGAAGAAGTTAATCATGGGCCTCGCGAAGCCTCTCTAACTCTTTTTCCATCTCCCTCTACTTGGAGGCTACCTCCAACGCCTCATCACGAGCCTTCACCGCCTCCGCCTCACTTTGCTTGGCTGTTGACGCCTCCTTCCTTGCCGCTTGGAGATATGCCCTGGCCACTTGAAGCTCAGCCCTCACCTTAGCATGATTAGACAACCTTCGATGCATCTCCACACATCGAGACATAGCTTGCAAAATAAAGAGGTCATTGGCTGAAATAGAAATAACTTAAATTTCTTACATCAGAGAGGGCGTCCACTATCCCCCCCGTCAAGCAGACGCTTGACTCTTCTTTGTAAGCTTCCCTCTCCCGAGCAAAGGAAGTACATGGTGGAATGCTAATTGCACTTGTGGGCTCGTGATCCCACCCTGAGGATCGGCCAGCTAAAGGAGGCTCTCCTTGAAGCGGGCAAAAAGGGAATTAGTAGCGTTGGAGGCCGAGGCAGTATAAGTAGATTAGCGCTGGGCCGAGCAGGACACCTCTTGGCTCTGCGCAAATGAAAGATTAATCATATAAAAAATAATAAATACATAAACTAAACTCACCTCTTACCCGCTTAGGTGTCATCTCGGATGGCACCACCTCATTAACTAGGACTTCATCCCGTTGCCTTTTACGGAGTGGCGTTTGTGACATCGTCCTGAGTAAGGTCTATTTTCTCTGCCTCCTTCCTCTGATTCTGACGGCTCAGGTCCTTCATACCTTTAGCTAATTGTTTGTGAAGAGAAGCACTTAGGTGAGATGACAACATTCTGTTCAGACAAGAATAAAAAAAGAGAATATAAGCTCACCAGGAATATCGACCTCGCCGTCATAATACATAAAGTCTATGCCATCCCATTCGATGACTTGGATGTCATTCAAGAAGGCCCAGGTGATAGTCGCTAGCGACCATCATCCCTATTCCAGCCGACAGAAGATTTTGACATGAGGGTCCGACTCAAGGCCCCTCAAAGAAAGCATCTCGGATATGTCCTCTCTCCAGCGAGTCGGAAATGGTGGGTGCTCCGGGTTTACTTTCACATAAAAGAAGTACTGCTTGAAATTGCGAACCGACTGAGGGCGATCTGAGAAGAAGTAGAACCCATCCCTACTACTAAAGTGGAGATGGTCTTCTGATGATTTCTGCCTCGTTGACGCCAACTGACGGAAGAAGGCAGAATCAAAGTTGAGGCCGAGCCCGTGGTATATCTGGTAATGACCCACGATGTTCGACCAACAATTAGGATGAATTTCAACCGAACACACCCCCCAATCTGATAGGAGCCTCGCGATCTCCTCCGGAAGAGGGTAGGTAAACCCCCCTAAATTTTCTCCATATATATGCTAAAATACCCTTCAGGAGGAGTGTGTACACGCTCATGTTGAGCCGGCAATAGGCATGGTTTTCCAATAAGCCATTTGTGAACCTGCACCTCAAAACATATGTCACCTCGTGAGCGATGGACACCATGTTTTCAATTCAAGGCTTAGGCCCTCTTGCTCGGCTCCTCCTTGTTCGCTTGGGATTTTGAGCCTGCTTCGTTACATCCTAAGGATGCAATGACCCTACTTCCTGGTCTGGGCCTGTTCCCTCTGTTGAGCCATCACCCCCATCATATTCATCTATGGCTCTTAATAACGAGTCGTCTGAGTCAACTGGAAGCCATCGATCGGGGGATATAAGTTGGTCAGTCATTTTCCTACATGCCCTTTGTTTAGTCCTAAGAAAGGGATGTTGGTTAGTTCTATCAATGGTCACCGGTTGGGATAGTAAGTGGTCCGATTTTAAGTTGAGCATTGTTAAGTGAGTAAAGGCTCTATCGAAAACGGCGTCGCTACTAGAGCTAATATAACTCATCGTAAATAAATGAGGAAGTATCAGATTGCGAATTCAAAAGAGACACCGCCTCATGGAGATACGCTTCAATTTGTGGGCCTTCCATGTGCTATGGCCCAAGTTAAATTACAAACCCAAACGAGGCCCCCAAACCCTAAAACGCAACTTGACATGCCTAAAAACCTTTTTACTATTATACGCAACCGCTGACGGCGATCTTATTAACAAAAATGGCTGAAGTTCCCAAACGAAGGGATGTTCATATAGAATTTTTAGGTTTAAGCATGCAAAAGGTTGTTTCAGACTAACAAGAGTGGTTACGAAACCATGACAATGCCAAACTTAGCAGGGAACATCAAAAGCAAATAATTATAGTAAAAACCTAGCCCATAATCAGTTCTAAGCATGATAATAGATGGGTTTCAGATTGAAAAAGAAAATCGACAAAGCGATAAGAAAGGATTTAAAACATTAAATCATTAAAGCTAGTCAAGGATTTACTTGAAGATTGGAGAGTGGAAGAGTAGCTGGGTCAGAGATGCGGTTGCAAAGGTCGCAGGACTGAGATTGATCTTCATAGAAAAACGTAGAAGAAAGAGAAATTTTTGCATAAGTGAAAGGGAAAAACAAAGAAAACGGGCAATTTATAAAGGTTTTGAATTTGAAGAGACGCAGATGTTTATAGAAAGATGCGTGGCGCAATTGGGTAGGGTGGCGTGTTTTACGAAAGCGCCCTAATAGCTTGCAGCGAAATTGCAATCGCCAAACGTTCAATTTGGGTCAACATCATACCCGGGACGGCGCAAGCTTTAAAAAGCTTATCTAACTTATGGGGAGACTTCTGATAAAAGGACATATTTGTGAGATGACATCCTCTCATGGAGTATGACAGAGGGTTCATTTTGTGAAGCCCCGCCTCGACTGGCCCACACCATTACTCCAGTTTGTAGTCGCTGTTTCGATCTCAAATTGAGACGGTGTTACCTACTGAGACGGATGAACCCACCTCAGTGGCTTCACGAAGTGAATTCAAGAGGATGTTTCCATCTCACTGAACGAGAAGGTGACCACCTAGCCAAAGAGCTGCCATTTGTATAACCGCTTCCTAAAATCAAGGAATGGATGAGAGCCAGACCTGATCTCCCTTGATTCTAGGGATCACGATCATGTTTTGACTATTTCAAATCTCCTGGATTTGGGGGATTTGGCAAGGCTTATAAAAGGAGGAAGAGGAGCCCTGTAACAGGTTTTTAATTCCATTCTTTTCTTACTCTCAATTTCTCTATAAAACACAAAATCTACCGTAATTGATTCATCGCTGACTTAATCATCGGAGGTTTCCCGGAGGGGAAAAAGCCCCGACCTTCACTTGTTTTTAATCTATCTTGCAGGTGGATTCCCACAACCAAACAATCCAACACAATTTGAAATCTTACAACAGTTGAGTCAAACTTAGCTCTTGGGACCTTTTAGTGGTGCGGTGAGCGTGGACCAAACTTACTTGCCCCGGCAGGAATTTTGGTTCGCAGCGCGTTTTCAGGCAGTTCGATAAGCGCCCGGCTGCTTCAATCCTTTGAAGATTTCTCTCTTTTATTTATTTTTATTTTTATTTTTATTTTTATCAATTTGTGTTATCCACACCTAGTCGCGGAATCTACGTTTTCTTTCTCTTAGGTGTAGGAACGCCTACGCAAAATGGCAGAATTTGGCAACGGCCCTCAACCATTGGACACCGGAGCCATCCAAGGCACCCACGAGTTTTTAAATTAATATCAAAGACAACATTAAAAAATTGATTTTATTTATTATTAATTAGTGTTTTAAATTGAATTAACATTTGATTATGATTTCTTTTAGTTTTTAGGCTTAATATATTGGCAACTCCATAATCTTTTGAGTTAGAATTCTGGTAAACTAGATTGATGTGAATTTAATTTCAATTTGAATTAATAATAATAAAGAGGTAAACTTAAGTACTTATTTTTATTATTAAAACTGAACGAAGCATGATTTTTTTTTTAGAAAATAAGAGATGTTTTTCTCAATTTTTTTTTCAGAATGGAACATACAACTCCACTCCAGACACCAAACCATTGCTGATGGTGAAAAATGATTGTATAATTGAGGAGAAGAATTTAATTAGAGATAACTAAAGGTTAATGGTAATCAATGTAATAATGACCAAAAGGAGCCGTTAGAGTAGTACAAGTGCAATTTGGTCATTTCAAATACCCCGACCCGTATCTTTCTGTTTTACAGTAGGCTTGTCATCACCACCATCCCCTTCGTTGCAATAATATCCAATTCTCTCTCCTTGTTTGAAACAGAAAAAGAAAGTGAAAGCTAACGAAACCCCACAATCCCACCAATCAATGGCTATAATTCAATCACCATAATCACAAACCTCAGATATTTTTTTTCCCTTCTCAGTTACAACTAACAATCATCAATGCCCTTCTTTTATATATTTCTTTCCTACCCTTTCCCCTTCTTCTCTTTAACGCCTACTTATTCACTCCCCAGTTTCTCTTTTTAGAGAAAAAACTCTGCCTTTTGTTATTTTTGTTTTGTTTTAGTGATCGATGGATTTCGCTTCTTTCTTGACGTCCTTAGGGACGTCGTTTATAATATTCGTCGTTTTAATGGTGATATTTGCTTGGCTTTCTAGTAAACCCGGAAATGCAGTTGTGTATTACCCGAATCGGATCTTGAAAGGAATGGAACCCTTTGAGGGTGGATACGCGACCCGAAACCCGTTTGCTTGGATCCGGGAAGCCATGTCTTCCACCGAAGAGGATATCATTAACATGTCTGGTGTTGACACTGCTGTCTATTTCGTCTTTTTGGGCACTGGTAAATTACTCTTTCTCCTTGTCTTTGGTTTCCCTTTTCTAATTGATTGTTTATTTTAAGAAAATCCTCACCTTTCCCCTTTGGTTGTTTTTGATCTTGTTAACAAATTAATACACATAGGTTTTTGTCTCTGATCTGCAACTTAGATTATTTTATTAAGAACTGTCAATTTTTCTGTTTCCTTATTTTCTGCTGTTTATTTTTGCCCCTAATCTGCAACTTAGAATTTACCTTTTTTTGTGGTAAACATAAATTATGTAATGTAATCTTTGAGGAAGGAACTAATATTTTGTGAGAAATTCTTTCTCATTGTTGTTCTTCATTCTGGTAATTTTGCAGCGTTGTCGATATTCGTTATATCTGGCATGGTTCTGCTACCTGTTCTTCTCCCAGTTGCGGCGACTGATACTTCAATTGTAACAAATTCTACAAGCGAGGGGTCTTTCAATGACCTTGACAAATTGTCCATGGGGCATGTTGCAGTAAGTTCCCAACCTTTTTGTCCAACCGATACAATCTTGGGTCTTTCTTTATTTTTACTGAAATTGTTGTTTCTCTTGTTATGTTCAGGAAAAGAGTCCAAGGCTCTGGGCCTTTCTTATTGCTACTTACTGGGTTTCCTTTGTTACCTATTACCTGTTATGGAAAGCATACATCCATGTTTCTCAAATGAGAGCTAATGCTCTCATGTCTCCCGAAGTTAAACCCGAGCAATTCGCGGTTCTTGTTAGAGACATCCCCGTTTCCGAAGGCCAGTCTAGAAAAGAACAGGTGGATTCGTATTTCAAGGCCATTTATCCCGATTCCTTTTACCGCTCAATGGTGGTCACCGACAATAAAGAGGTATATATATAAATAGTGTTCTTCGCACCTATTTGAGATTGCTTTCCAAAAAGGTTTGGTCTTTGACAAAATATTTTGACTCTTATTTCTATTTAATAGGGATCTGTTTGCTATTTATTTTCCAAGGTCAAAATATGGCTCACAGTAAAAGCTTGAAAATTTTGCACTTATTTTTTAGGGTAATGATATCGGACTTGCGTTCTATTTTAGGTCAACAAAATCTACGTCGAGTTAGAAGGGTACAAGAAAAAGCTTGCTCGTGCCGAAGCTATCTACGAGGCGTCCAAAAAATCGGGGAAACCTGAGGCCACAAGACCGACTACCAAAACCGGGTTTCTCGGTCTTTTTGGCAAGAAAGTCGATAGCATAGACTACTTCAACGAGAAAATCAAGGAGCTTATCCCGAAACTGGACACCGAGCAAAAGAAGACCCTGAGAGAGAAGCAGCAATCGGCCGCTGTGGTCTTTTTCACCAGCAGAGTTACAGCGGCTTGCGCTGCCCAAAGTCTGCATGCCCAAATGGTCGACACGTGGACCGTCCTCGACGCTCCCGAATCTCGACAAGTGGTGTGGCCAAATCTTAGCATGAAATATTTCGTGAGGATTATACGACAGTATATTGTGTATTTCATCGTCGCGCTGACGATAATGTTTTACATGATACCTATCGGGCTTATCTCGGCGTTGACAACACTGGACAATTTGAAGAAACTTATACCGTTCATAAAGCCCGTTGTGAAAATTGATGTTATAAGGACTGTGTTGGAAGCTTATTTACCGCAGATTGCGCTTATCGTCTTCTTGGCGATGTTGCCTACGTTGCTTATGTTTCTCTCGAAGTTGGAGGGAATTCCTTCCGAGAGCCATGTAGTTAGGGCTGCTTCGGGGAAGTACTTTTACTTTACTGTGTTGAATGTTTTCATTGGAGTTACACTTAGTGGGACCTTGTTCAAGACTTTAAAGGAAATCGAGAACGACCCGGATTCTCTCGTTACTTTGCTAGGAAGCGGCCTCCCTGGAAACGCGACTTTCTTCCTTACGTTTGTTGCTCTCAAGTAAGATCACTTGTATTCTCATAAGGGCATTTTTGGGATTTGTTTCCTAGGCTGTTGTCTCGAAATGCTCCATTTTCAAGCTTTCCCTATGACAACAGATTTTAACACTGGGAAATCAATAGCAAACAACAGTTGAGAAAGCAATCCTAAACAGGCCTTAACTTTTATTTCTTTTGAGACTTTTTTTCGGTTTTTTTGAAACTATAACTGTGAAATCTTCAGGTTCTTTGTCGGTTATGGACTTGCATTGTCACGTTTGGTGCCTCTAATCATATTTCATTTAAAGAGGAAGTACCTTTGCAAGACAGAAAACGAGTTGAGAGATGCTTGGGCTCCTGGAGATCTCGGGTATGCTACTAGAATTCCTAGCGATATGCTTGTGGTCACAATTGTCCTTTGCTACTCTGTCATAGCTCCCCTCATTATTCCTTTCGGGGTGGTCTATTTCGGCCTCGGATGGCTTGTTCTTAGAAATCAGGTGATTATTTTGCATATATATCTAGCCTATGCTCTTTTCAATTTATTCACCAGCTAATTTAGTTCAGTTCCTTATGTGATGCCTTAAGTTAGATGTTGTTTGGGTGAATTTGGCAGGCACTCAAAGTCTTTGTTCCGTCATTCGAGAGCTGCGGGAGGATGTGGCCTCATATTCATACCCGATTCGTCGCTTCTCTTTTATTGTTTCAAGTGACAATGTTCGGTTACTTGGGGGTGAAGAAATTCTACTACGCACCCTTTCTAATTCCACTCATCATATTGTCGTTACTCTTCGCCTACACGTGTGGGAAGAAATTCTACAGAGCTTTCAGCAACCCGGCACTCGAAGTCGCTTGCCACGAATTGAAAGAAGTTCCTAACATGGAACAGATTTTCAAATCGTTCATCCCGCCGAGTTTGAACTCGGAGAAGGATGAAGACCATTTCGAAGATGCGTTGTCGCAAGTTTCGAGAGTTGGATCATTTGCTTGATTGATGTACATGGTTTTTGGTTAATTCATGTTTTGGGTGTTGAATTAAACCTTGTGTGTTTCCACTTGTCGGTTCGGGAATGGGGACTGTTTTTTTTAGTTGTTTATTATAACGTAGCAAGTGTTTTGGTAGCTTCTGTTGTGTGGATATTTTGTATAGCTTCTACAGCTTTATGTGGTTATTTGCTGCTTTTAATGGATTGATTGACAATGTAAGTGTAGTTGAGTCGGTATTTGAATTCGAAAACTATCAACTTTCATGTATATCAACGTACCAAGTCTTGCTTTAGTTGCTAATAGATATTCGACAACAATTGTTTCTTTTGTCAAACAATAGTAATTTTTTCATTGTATGATATGATTTTATTTTAAATTTACTTATTTGATTGTATGATTTTTTTTTCCATGATATGGTTTACTCATTGTTTTTTATGGTTACAACAATCATGAAGAGAAAATCACGTATTTGATGGTTCTGCATGGTATTCATTTAAATCAAACTAAAAATTTAAAAAATCATATCATATTTTATTATCAAAATTTTTTAAAAGAACCATGCCGTATCTTACTTCAATGAATAGCATTGAACCATCACTTAATGCATCAATCATCCCCTAAACTTGTTCAAGAAAGTAATTGGCACCCTGAATTTTCAAAAATTCTATGTACCCACTTATAAAAAATGCATTTGTTTGCTCCCTCAATGCCATGTATTAGCTTCTGATTGGAAAGAGAAATCTGAAAAATGACATCTTTAAAAAGATAAACCAATCAAAAACTGACATGTGACATTGAGAGGGGCTGAAGTGAAGCAATTAAAAAGAGTTCGGGGGTATCTAACACATCATGCATTAGGCCTATCTTTTATATATGACAGAAACTTCATCGATAAAAACACATTACAACAGATTCTCTTTGGCCTCTAGGCGAACAGTTACAAGAAATTTTCAGACCATTATGTATCAAATAATCATATAGTGATGTGTTCTGATGTTTCAAAGTACTTTCATGCAGTGAAATACACATTTTCTTAGCTCAAACTCGAATCATATCACAAAGTAAATGTCATGACTATTATCATCCAAAAGCTATGACGACTTGTCTTCGAGTTTGAGAGAACCGAAATTAGCATTTACCAGCTGAGCAGCAGCGCGAGCTGCCGCAGTTGCACGTTCTGCAGACGCAATAGCAGCTCGAGCTTTTTCCAACACATCAGACGGCCCCCTTTTATCGTCAGCCATCGATCCCGCAGTATGATTCTTGATAGATGCTTCGGTTTTGTTAGTATCCACTAAGTTGAAGTTAATTGTGGGGCTAGGGGTCTGAGAATATTGAGATCCTTGCTTTCTGTCTGAAAATGTATTCGGTGTTTCCACGTTGGAAGGTGGAGGCTTATGAGATTTGTGGTCGACGAGAGCTTGAGAATGTCCGGCTTGAGCTACAACCTGCTTTGATCCTCCCTAAAAGATCAATTAATAAGAAAAATTTTAAACAAAAACAAAAGGCTTAATGCATCAGTATCCTTGAACTTGTCCCTAAACGCCCATTTGCTCCCTGAACTTTCAAAAGTTTGCAGATTTATTTTTTTACTGGAGCTGGCTATTTTAGAATACCTTGATCCAGTGCATTTTACATGTGTCCCGATTTTCAGTTAGTGGGACACATGTCTTGTAATGGAGCTGGGTATTCTAAAATACCCGGCTCCATGCACCAGTTTACCCTCTCAATACCACATGTCAGATTCTAGTTGGGGATAGAAAAACGACGTACTCGAAAAGTTGAACCAACCAAAAACTAACACGTGGTATTGGCGGGGGAGGCAAAGTGGTGCACATTTTGCAAGTTACAGGGGTTATTTGGAACTTCTGAAAGTTGAAGGGTGAAATGGGAATTTAGGGACAAGTTCAGAGGTAAAAAAAACGGCAGTTGTACCAGCAGATCTTCATGATTTTTACGGAGCTCGGCTTCTGTAACAGAAGGATCCCAGGCTAAGTTATATTCTAGCGCGATTTCTTTCAAAACCTTGAGCCTTGACTCTGCTGATGGAGCATTAACCGAAAGGTTTTCGATGATCTACATAGAACAGCATAGAAAGAACTAGTTACGGATATCACCGACACAAATTAGTTTCCGAAAATAGTCGGACTAACAGAAACTGAATAAGATAAAGCCAATTAACTGCACGATTGACACCGGAGTCAGGACGGAGCTCAGATGCAGCCATGACAAATTCCTTGCCATATTTTGCAGCAAAAAGATTCTTGATCTGCAACAAATCCGGGATCTCTGAGCATCTTGGAGCAGCAAATATTATGCTCGCAATAGCTTCTCGCAATTCAACAGGGCAATCCCTGTTATATATAAAACTTGAGTTTAAAGTACAATCTCTGTTATATAAATAAATGCTTTCATCTTGAGAGTACCATTTTTTCATCTATTGCAGAAACCACACAAGACAGTTGATTGGTTCATGGAAATATTTTATGAACTATTTTTCTCTAAACTAGTATCACTACCAAAATGTTCTTCAATAAATATATTCAACGAAAAAATTGAGTGTAGGTAGTTTAATAGCATTATTTCATAGCTATGAGATAAAAATTAAGCAGGCTACTTTTTGTAAGACTGGAGCAAAATTTAGGTTTTGATTGAGAAACTAAATGATCTGGTGCCAAACAACTTAAGACTTTAAATATAAGAACAAAATTAAAGAGGGAAGACACTAAGAAAAATGAAGATAGATAACTCTCCTCCATGTTTGAGATAATATGCCAGTGAGAAGGAAGTTTCGCTAAATCAGACCAGTATTGAACCTGTTATCTTAAATCATTCTTTCTCAAGAATAGTTAATAAAGGTAAAAAGAACCATTCACAAAATCAGTATCAGATCTAAACAGCTCTAGGTTTCATCACATAATCTATATCCACTTAAGCACAAATGAGAAATGATAAGAGGGTTTTCAATAGCAGAAAGAAGAAAAAAGGGGCATTTGTGGGTTTTGTGGAATCTAGTGACAGATTTCACTCTGCCTGCTAAATAAGTTCATCATCACTGTTAAAACGTAGAACAATTGCATGTTTTGTGCTAATAAATGGAATAACAGTTTCTTAAGTCTTAACAATATTTAGAATTTTAATAAAGACAGTCTTTTGCATTTTAACAAAATATCAACTAAAACCAACTTAAAATTTCCCTCAAGGAAAGGGAAGTAGCTTTTTTTCTACATGAAAATGATTGAAAACCATGAAATTAAGCCGCAAGCTTTATAAAGATCTACAATGAAAGTATGACTACAACACTATTTTTCATGTTCAAATTTGTGTATTGTGAAAAACATAACTACGAAAATTCAATTTCCAGAGAGCACTGTTTTTCCACGTGTCTAGTTTTGTGTTTAACTGAAACAAAACCACGAAAATTCACAAACTCTACAGTTCTATTGTTCTACAAAAAAGATAAAATTTCTTACTTCTGACTTTCGAGAATCGGGACACGTGCAAGAACAAATTCACAGAACAGCTCTAAGATCTCATAAGCAGCCCATACATTTTGTTCTCGTATCACATGCTCAACCTAAAAAGGTTAAAAAATGAATATTCAAATGTTAGCAAAGAAACAAAATCCATGATCAAGCAATTCATACGATGTAAAGAATACCCGAATTCGAGCTATAGCTTCTTGGCCAGCCTGCAAAAATTGTGCTATCTCCTTGCGCATATGTTTGAGCTGCATATCCCTCTTGTTTTGCAACAATTTTATGCGTGAAATCGCAAGATTTAAACATGTTTTGCTGCAAAATCCAATAGAGAGAACATATATCAAATAACCTATATAAGAGAATGCGCTTGAAGGTAATAATATGATCAGATTTCCACAATTGAGCGGTCAAAATATTTGATGTAAATCAAACGACAGCATATACAAAAAGTCTGATTCCTCTGCAAAAGATGAAGCGAGATGAACCGATTCACCGATTGTAAAATTTAGGTATTTAGGGATATAAGTCATTTCCGTTAGAAATTAAACACAAAATTCAGTAAGCAGGAAGCTGGGTACTAGAAGTTGACTACCACAGATTGAGGGCAAAAAATGAACGAAAATTGGGAAATTATAGTCAAAGCATTAACAGATTAAGCAGAATTTACAAATCATAGATAAAAATCGAGGCAAAACTAGAAAGAGAAGTTAAAATTAAAAAAGAAAATGGAATGAAGGGGAGAAAGTGAAGTGACAATACCATTTAGTACCAAAAACACCTCTGTTGAAGAGTTGATTTAAGAGTGACATTGAAAGGAAAGCCCGGAGTTTGGTTTTGATTCAAGTAAAAATTAGCTCCCTTTCCGATCTATCTTGGCTATCTCAAAATCTTTCCGGAAACCGTTTCTTTTTCCCCAATTGGAACTCTGCTGCGCGTTGGAAAATATAGTTGGAACTTTTTTCTTTTGGTGCGGAAATTTAGGGGGGGTGTTTACAAACTTTCAAGTTGGATTAAATTTTCTTATAAGTTGTTATGGTTGGAGTATTTTTTTTTTACTTATTTTTTAATTTAAAATGAGCTTAAACGAAAAAAGCTTTACCCTTTAACTAAACAATTATCCAAATATACTTACTTTTATAAAAACCAAACAATTATCCAAATACACTTACTTTAATAAAAAGTTATGTTTACAAATAAATGATAAATGTCAGTTTTAGTGGATTAACACTTTTAACACCTAAAAAGCTCCTTAAAACTAGTTTTGAGAAGTGTACTTATAAATTGTTTAAAAACAAGTTTTAAGAAACACTCAAAGTCCTGTTTTTTAAGTTCCTTAAATGTGAAAAAATATTTACAAGAAATAAGTCAAAAGTCACGTGGAATAAGAAACAACCCTTTAATAATATCTTATTGGTAGATTTGATTCTCTATTTTTGTTTAACAAAATGGCTTCTGGGACGGGGAAAAAAAATCAACACGAAATCATCCAAATCCCGTTACTTCATCGAATGAACAACATTAGCTATCAAATGAGTGATATCATTCATAGTTGTAGACACAACTAAAAACATAAGAGGAGAAATAACATGTCTCCTTACAATCCAAAATAGTAGAAGCACAATGAAAAAAAGGCAACCATTTTGGTACTTTGATTTTCAACGAATTACCATTTAATAAATTCATATTTACAAAATAATCGTTTAGAGTTGTAAATGGCCAAGTCGTTCATGAACAACTCGGTAACAGCTCGACTCGACTTAACTCATATGTTCATAAGTAGCTCAGTTATTTTTTTACAAAATAAAATATTAAATGTTGTAAAAATTATATAAGAGCATAGATATATAAAATTAAATTAACAAAAATATATACCAACCCAATAGCATGGGCCGTTTTATAATTCATTTTTCAATTTATGTATGTAGTTGAAGTGCATGTATTGATTTGTCTTTGTTGTGTTTCATTATTTAATTACTTAGCAAAAAAAATTGATTAATTACTAACTGATTTTACTGGTCTTTAAATGACATTTTGATAATATACTATGCCTTTTATTTTGATGCTTCGTCATTTACAATCATACATGTTGAAATGTTGTGTTTTTAATTTAATTCCCGTCTTTGAATGACATCTAATGTTATTAAATTTGTCGGTGAATAAAAATAAACGAGCTCGTTCACGAAAAAGTTTAACAATCAGTTCACGAACAAAATGAATGAATTGTTCGTAAACAGATTACGAACAATTGAATACTTAAACGAGCCGAACACAAACAGAATTTTGAGCTCGAATTTGCAATCGGCTCTGCTTGGCTCGTGTACGTGTAAAAATTAAACAAACAAACACAAACATGACAAAACTCGACTTTTTTATCGCCCAGAATACGTTCCACTTTTCCATCTCTCACACTACCTAATCTCTCAAATGATGATTTCATCATGCGCAACATGAATCTTTTTTTAAATTTTTTTAATATTTTGCAAATATCTTTTAAACCAATTTTTTTAACATGTCATGTTAGAATTTTTTGTTCATCTTATTTTAATTTTCGAAACGCAATCTATTGTCATATAAATTTTTTCAAAATTTTTTTTTCACTGTTCGATACCTGGTAGAAATCTTGTATTTCATTATCTCTCAATTGTTTATTTCTTTGACAATGTCGCTTTAGAATTTTTTGTTCGTATCATTTTTATCTTCGAAATGCTAACCATTGTACCAAGTTTCTACTATGTTGGAACTTTATTACTTTAAGTGCGAAAAATTAATAATATCTTATTGGTAAAGATTTGATCTCTAATTTTTTTTAAGAAAATGGATTGTATTGAGAAAAGATATGAGCAAAACGAACTCGGACAAATCCCGTTGCTTCATCAAAATGAACAACACTAATTATTAAGTGTCTCAACTCATTTATAGTTCTAGACACAACTAAAATTACAAGAGGAGAAAAATGTATCATCTCCTTACAATCCAAAATAATAGAAGCACAATGAACAATACTCATAGCACTACTCGTGAGAGCATTAAAACAATGCTGCTATCCATGTCGACAATTACATGGGTATAATTCATATGCTGTAATTGTTGATAACATTCACAAGACAATTACATGGGTATAATTCATATACTGTAATTAAAATTTAATATATAGCTGAGATTATTTAACTTTAGGATTCTTATTCTCACATTTAGAGTATCCATATCCTATTGGTAAATCTAAAGGTCTAACTGGAACTCAAATCATAGTGCAAATAGTAACCGTGTTTTAAAAAGCACTAGGCACTAGTCGGGCGGTCGAAAATGAACCGGGGCCTAGGTGGGGATTAATCGGGACCCAGGCGGACTTAGACGCTAATCGATAGGGTTTAAACGCTAGGCGTAGCCAGACGACGATCCTCAAAATAGGACCTAGGCGGATCTAGGCTGAGATTTTTAAAATAGTGAATAGTAATATAAGTAAGACAATCTATGATATTTTTTATTTTTAAACATAAATCTTTATTCCACGTGTGTTTCCATTTACGGACCACAAATGAACTAAAACTTTAGAAATATTGGTGGATGATCAGCTCGTTTTGAAATTCAATGAAAATCTTACAGAGGTAAAAGGTAACGTTTTTTTTATTGGGAGAAAGTATTTGATGATCATTAAATTTAACCACATTCATTGGTGAAGTCACATGGAAGAATGAGAGGTAATTGCAATTCACATTTTCTTAAAAATTAGTATAAATTTATAAGTAAAATGTACGTGGATTTCATAAAAAATTATCATTGAATCCCATATTAGTATTAAAATTACTAAATTGTTTTGAAATTTTTTTTTTAATTGAATGTCTTTATAAATATAACTGCAACTCTAGCATTTCTTTTATAATTTTATTGTATAATTAAAAATATTCATTGTTGTGATTTACAAACTATTTTATGAATTTATAATATAAAATATATTTTTTCATATGATATGGACAACATGATTTCTGGATTCGCCACTGATTATATGCTTCATAGGATAACATTAACTGTTTATTAAAGTTGATCATTGGGTGATATATAAACTGTAAATAATTTCGTATTTCCTTGCATAAGAATAAATCTGTCACTTGTGTATTTATCTGAAACATAAAAGGAATTATAAAAGAACTGAACACTTATCGAAATTACACTATAAATCTAAAATCAAAGAAACAAAAATAAATCTAAAGAACAAGATCATGTGAAGACATTTCGGCACTAGATGGAGAAGGAACATCTTCAGGCTGTCTACTTGGCTTAACCCATCTTCCATATCGGTTCAAAACAAGCCCCTTATGCGGCATCTCGTACCAAAACTCGGGTATTCTAAGCGTCTCCAACAACATATTAGTACTCTTATTTACCAAAGCCAAATCTCTTCTAGCATTCCATCTAAAGTTCATTTTCTTCCCCAAATACCCATCTAACAAATGCAAATAAACCTCCAAGTTATGGCTCCCGCATATGTCGGAATCGCGCTTCAAGTAGGGAGATGTCGAAACATCGAGCTTCAACTGGGTCCCAACATGCCTATAAACCCAGTTCAACTTCGAGGTCATTTTGCTCACTTTGTTCAGAATTCCATTGATTACAATACCCGGAACTTTCGGTACTATATCTTGCTTCACAACAACGCGAAGAATCTTCACTCCAAGTTCGTTGACTTTCTTTCGGAACGAAAAGTTTCCTACTCTCGGCGCACCAAAGGAAATTACACTAACGAATACGTTAGGAAATGAAGTCGCGGCTTCATACGCGTTGAGTAGGGCCAATGCCCCCCCTAAGCTATGGCCGGTCAACGTTACGCTGACTTCCTCCCCGTTTTCTCTATAAATCTTCACTAGCTTTTTCAGCTCTCGCATGACTTGTTCCGACGCACTTGCCTTGTTATACCTAGTCAACTTGCTCTTTGACTTGTAGACATTAAGGAATCCTTGTTGGACCTTAATGTCGTTCTGATCATCGTCATCCCCATTGTCATCTACTAGCTCTAGCTTTGTTTTGAGATCGTTATACCACTCAGATGGAGATACTGTTCCACGCCATGCAATGACAATGTCTCGTCGGCCAATCCTTTTCGACTCCTCGTTATTGCTTACCGCAACATATCCCATCCAGTTCGAGTCTTTGCTCCACGAAGCGTATGATTTGGCCAGCCATTGAGGAACATCGACATGTGACATCGCATAAATGTACCTCTTGACATCATATCCATGCTTCGTTAGGCCAAGCTCTTCGAAAAGCTTCTTCTTATTATACCTACAACTCCCGCAATACACGGATAAAGGGTCAAAATCGAATGCATCGTAAGTCCCTTGAACAAACTCCCCGTATTTAACAACTTCTTGCCGAACCCAAGGATGAAGCGGGTCAAGAAGGTTGTTCCAATTGTCCGAACCGTGAATTTCCCGCCACATGTTCGACACGTTTTCCTTAGGAGATATAGTAGGGGTCATTTTATCGCCTTGGTCGATGAAATATGAAGCGGTACGAGGAAGGAGCAAATGACCTAATGTTTTGTGAGGTTGGCAAGCTTTTTTGTTCTTGTTATGCAATTCCTGATGATGGATTTTGATTGTTGAAAGACGCTTTGTTCGCCTGAAAGCGCGATTTAAAAGAAGATGATACTTGGCTGTAAATGTCTTCTTTATTGCTTGCCATTTGACATAGAGCTTTAACTTGTAAACTCTTGTGGCTTTTTTAAGTCGCGGTGTTTTAGGAGTGGCTGAGGATACTGGTCTATATGGAGACATCTCCATGTTTGGTTTTAGAAGCTTTTAAAAAATGAATACAAAAACACAGAATTTAATTGAAGTATAGAGAAGATTGGTTAGTGAATATATATAAATGTAAGGTTGAATAAATGATTTCCAGAAGTGTGCTATTTCCTAGAAACTTGATTGGATGAATAATGTGGACTGGACCCGGTCATTGAGAAGACTGGTTGATTTGCATAATATTTGACCAAAATTAACTATACCATATTATTGGAAAATTTAGATAAGAAGCCACACATGGGGATTACAGTGCAGACATTTGTCTTTTCTTTTTGGAATGGCAACTGGGAATATAATAACGTTATCTACTCTGGCTGGTGGGAATAAAAAATTGTGTTGTGATCTCATAATATTCCAAGAAAATAGAAAAATTTTTGAAAAATGGGAAGGACAATTTTGAAGGCAAGATTAAGGTTAAAGGCAG
This sequence comes from Euphorbia schlechtendalii, assembly GCA_949673415.1. Classification (NCBI taxonomy): domain Eukaryota; kingdom Viridiplantae; phylum Streptophyta; class Magnoliopsida; order Malpighiales; family Euphorbiaceae; genus Euphorbia; species Euphorbia schlechtendalii. The sequence continues at coordinate 18,999 of CATIWQ010754332.1, read as the reverse complement.
GAAGCTGCTGCTGGCAGTAATAATGCACGATAGTTTTACTTTTTATTGTTATAAAATACAAATTTCTAGAGGTTTTAGGTTTTATGTTAGAACACAATAGCTTTATGTATAAGATTATGATTCACAACTAGTCCAATGTGTTGGGGAATAAACGTGGTAATTCCCGTACTACCAGATTAATGGAATGCGAAAAAATAATAGTGAAAAAATAACACAATATTTGATGACGGAGTTCGGCCAATTTCGCCTACCTCTCCGAAGCTGCTGCAAACTTTGATTATGGAGAAAGTTACACAGTGTTTACAAAACTCTCACCTCACACCCAATTATCCCCGAGAATTTTTAGAGAAATTCTCTTAAAGAAAACCCTTAATAGATGTAATCAAGGCGCAAAAAATTACTAGACTTAATTTTTGCTTGACCCGCTTTTGATCTTCCTCTCTACTAATTTTTCTCTAACTCTCCAAATGCTCTCAAGCTCTCAAATTTGTGATGCTCATTTGCTTTGCAATTCATCCTATTTATAATAAAATGTTGAAGCATAGAGACAAAACAACTTTCGGTGATGGCTCCAAAAAATCAACTTTCGGTGACTTTCGGTTACTTTCGGTGATGGGCCCCGAAAAAACAACTTTCGGTGACCCCACGTGTGATTTTCATAACATAACTAGTACTATAAAAGTTAATAATTATTTACTCTTCCATAAGTGGTTCAAATTTAATTTTATACATAATATCTGAAAGTCTGATTTTAAGTTACTTGATGTAACATGAAAATTTTTCTTCACATGCGCAATTGCATGTCTTCCTCTATCTCAAGTTTCCTATAAAACTAGTGTATTTACAGTTTTCCATCACAAATCTACTTTTCTCGTATTTATAACTAATTGTTTTTCTCTTTTCTCCGATAACTAAAATTTAAATAGGTGGAATTTGTTCGTTTCACATATTCAAAATTGGTAATGACTAATGATGCTGGCAGTGTATATATTTTGGTGTGATAGGTGGAGCAGAAAATTATCTCTAATAGAATACTTATTAGGAGTTTGTTTGAGTTGGTTGTCAATCCTTATATACCGATATATTTGCTGAAGTATATAACTATAGTTTTGTCCATCAATGTGAGGCCGATGTGTATACGTAGACTGCTATCGAGGAAATTAATCATGTGGTGGCAGCACAGTGTTTTAAAAAGCGTTAGGTTCAAGTCAGGCTGTTAGAGCTTTCGGATGCATAGACGGGAATTAATCGATGATTAATCTGGAGTCAGACAGGGACTAGGTGAATCATTATTTTAAAGTATTTAATATTTATTATTGAATTGGAACAATTAATTTAAACAACACATAAATTTTTATTTAATAAAACTAAAAGCTCATGTAGTAGCATTGATCTGGGCTTTAAAGCTATTTTTTTAGGCTTTGGCAATACTATTCTAGGCTTTGATAACACTTTTCTGGTCTTTGATAACACTATTCTGGATTTTGGCGACATTTTTTTCCTTGACCGCCCGATTATATACAATCGTGACGGTGTTTCAAAAAACCTCGCCTAGGCGGCCTCCTTGATCGCCTTTTAAAACAACTGTTTTAAAAGACCTCGCCTAGGTCCGCTTAGGCGTTATTTTGAGGGTCGCCGCCTGGCTATGCCTAGCGTCTAAGGTCACGATTAATTTCTGCCTAGGCCTCGATTGATATTCGATAGCCCGACTAGCGCATAGCACTTTTTAAAACACTGTTTTAAACAGAAGCAACGAGAGTAACATATACACTCTTAACATCTTTTGTATACTTGATAACCAATTAGTCAACCACTTTCGATTTGTGTTGGTTATCGAGTAGCCCTCCGAGTCCATATTTAGCATGAGGTTCTTCTTCATTATACTCTTCCTTTTTTTATCTCATTATTCTATCATGTTAGAAAAAATTCACCGGTCAATGAAAATCACAAATAATTGTTGATCATGTTGGCTTAGATAATCGATTAGAGAGGTGAATGACTTTAAATTAATTAAACTTGAATACTTAAAACTCGGGTTAAGTTTAAGAGATTCGCAAAGATGATATGAAAGAAATGCGAACAACTGAAAAGTGTTTAAAACCAAAATTGCACAACTCAAGCTAAACTCAATTTCGGTCAAGCTGGTGCTGAGTAAGACTTACTCAGCATAGAAAAGTTTTATGCTAAGTGAAAAAGAGAGAGAAAAGATGAATTTTATGCTGAGTGATATAATCTGACAAAAACAAAAATTACTGGAAAATATAAATTTAACAACTGATTTATCCTGATTCAATGACAGCTTACTCTTCCCATTAGATGTTAAATACCCATCGATATATGTCCCAAAAATGATATAAAATAATAAAAAATAATATCATTTATTGACATTTTAGGATTCGAAGTTAAATATCCAACTCGTTATATTATTTTCCTTGTAATTTACAGAGATAAACATCCACGTCAGACCACAGAGCATAAAATGGAGCATTAAATCATAATTAAAACGTCAGTGTGTCAAACCTCCGTGTTTTCCCACCACCGTTGACAATACCCCTGCTTCTCCTCCTCCTCCCCCTTCTACTTCTTTTTCAGGTAAAAATGTACTTCACTTTCAATTCCAATTTCTGCTTTTACTTATCACTATTTGCATTCTCCTGATCTCTCTTTCTCGTTTTTTTTTTCCGCTTATTTCACTCTGCTTTTCATCTATTGATTCTTTCTGTCGTGTTTATATTTTATGTTTCGTATACTATTTCCATTTCAGATCTGTACATGTTCGCTGGTTTTGTGTTCAACTTCAGTTATGCTTCCTATTTTTTAAAAAAAAGTTATTCAAATCTTGGCTTGTTTGGCTAGCTTTCCTTGACGAACTACAGTTCTGTGCTATGTTTATCCACCATTGATTCATCTTTTGTTCTTTCTGTGGTGGTGCAGATTGATCTTTGCTTTTGCTTATTCATTTTTAATTTCTGATTGACCCATGGGGGTGGTTATGTGCTGGAGTAGTGTATGAAAAAGACGGGTTTGATGGAGAAAAGTTTCAGTTTATATACGTTATGAAGATAGCAGAAATGTGAATTAGGTTATGCTGTGATTTCTGATGAGTCTGCAGTTTGAATAGGATTTGTTTTAATTTTTCAAGTGGGGAGTTGAAGATGATTGGGAGGAAAAATATGGGGCGAGGATCGCCCTTTCTTCTGGTGCTTTTGTCTTTTGGGTTTTTCTTTGCAACATATAACTTGCTAACACTAGTAATGCACTATAAGAACTCCAACTCAGGAGATGGACTGGATTTGTCTGATCCGGTTACAAGGATGCCTAATGAGGTGGGAAATCTGGGGAGTTCAAAGTCAAGATACCATGTTGCCCTTACCGCAACTGATGCTCCTTACAGCCAATGGCAGTGTCGGGTAATGTATTACTGGTATAACAAGATGAAAGACATGCCTGGATCGGACATGGGGAAGTTCACTCGGATTCTGCATTCTGGAAAAGCTGACAATTTGATTAATGAGATTCCGACGTTTGTTGTCGATCCTCTTCCTGAGGGCCTAGATCGGGTGAGAGTTTTGGATATTAATTATTTGATTCCTCATGCTTTATAATTTTACATATTAGACATTATTCATTAGGATTTGTATTGTTCTTATCAATGTTCATCTCACATTAACAAGATTTCAAATGAGTAGAGGCAAATTTAGGAACAAAATTATCACAATTGAAATTATCTTAGCTTAGTCACTATTAAGTTTGAAAGGTCAATTATTCTGTAAATTATTTGCATTATTAAGGTGGGAGGATGGAGTAGAAAGTTAATAAAGGTGCTGTTTGCTTTTGTTTATGATATTGATTTGCTAAAGAGTATCTTTCTTTCAAAGGTTGGCTGTGGACTTAGCTGCTGGGGCAATATTTTAATGATTGATATCAGATATCTGCTACATGCATTTCCCAAAATAACCTATGTAATGCGTAATGCGATCAGGGGGAATGTTGTTAGTTGGGTGCTGCAGAAACTTAATAGATTCTGGTTGTATCATCTTTGAGTTCTAATACTTTTTAAATTGTCAATATGTGCTTGGAATATTGAATTTTTGTCAAAAGAAAACTTTGCCATTGATGATCTATGATAGTTAATCTTTCCATCAGGTTCAACTTTTACCTTCTCTTCGGGTTTGGGGTGATAAGAAAATACTGTTTTGTTTTATTACCTAGCTGTAAGACCATGAGATTCACTTTATTTCAACAAATGTCTAACACTAATTGTTTTTTAGGTTGAAGTTTGTCATTATTGATAGTAAATCGATCATATATAGCCTCACAATCATCATATCTGATCTATTTAGCAACCTTTGTGGAATGTATTTGCTACTATACTGTATAATGCTATGATTAATTCGTTAATGACTATCTACTTATGCATTAGCTCAATGTTCTATCAGGGATATATTGTTTTGAATAGACCATGGGCTTTTGTACAATGGCTGGAAAGAGCAACAATAGAGGAAGAGTGAGTATCTACAGTCTCTCTTAACATCTGATATCAATTGTGTTATTGTTGTTATTATTGTTTTTTATGACGTCTTATGACGTCTGAAAGTTGGCAACCTTGTGATTTATGCAGATACATTTTAATGGCAGAACCTGACCACCTATTTGTAAATCCTTTGCCAAATTTGGCACATGGAGACCATCCAGCAGGATATCCATTTTTCTATATCAAGCCAGCTCAAAATGAGAAAATTATCAGAAAGTTTTATCCAGCAGAGAATGGTCCTGTGACAAATGTTGATCCAATTGGCAATTCTCCTGTCATAATAAAAAAGGTTGGACTTCTTATATCTGTTACAAGAATCTGACTGTTAAATTGGTTACTGATTTGACAATATATTCATCTGAATTATAAGAGAGGAAAAAGAACCAGCAAATGAGGCACTAATTTCAAAAAGTGCTGGAGCCCAAGAATTTATGATCATGTTTATTTTTCTTTTTCTTGGACTGCTTCCCTCATCAGGCTATTATTGATGCTGTCCCTATTCCCTATTGATCTTTTTGCTTTTGCATTGTCCAATATTGCTCACTAACGTTTCCAACCAAACTAACCATTTCAGTCCATTCTGGAGGACATTGCACCAACCTGGGTCAATATTTCATTAAGGATGAAAGACGATCCAGAGACTGACAAGGCTTTTGGTTGGGTGTTAGAAATGTGAGTACTGCTTGTGAAGATCTTTCATATTTCTGCAAAATAAATGCACATGTTGAGTGGCTGAGATATGCAATAAATGTTACTGATTGTCTCTGTTGAACTAAGGTATGCATATGCAGTAGCATCAGCCTTGCACGGTGTTCGCCATATACTTCGAAAGGACTTCATGCTACAGGTATATTTCATATCCATTAAAGATTCTGTATCTTTTAGCATTTACATCATGGATTTGCTAACTTCTTTCTACTTTAGCCACCATGGGATTTGGAAATTGGGAAGAAGTTTATCATTCATTACACATATGGATGTGATTATAGTTTGCAGGTACGACCCACACATACACACATCTGATTGTCTTACTGAAAATTTTCCTTTTATTTGCCAATGCTGATAAGCACTTTTCTCATTTCCTTGGTCAAATTATTTTATATCTGTAATCATCCAGGGAAAATTAACTTATGGAAAAATTGGAGAGTGGAGATTTGACAAGAGATCCTATTTGAGTGGTCCTCCACCGAAGAACCTATCCTTACCCCCACCAGGAGTTCCTGAAAGTGTGGTATGTTTCAACTGAATTTCTTCTGAAAAAACTATACTTTCGGTAGATAATCCAGTTCTAAGAGTGACCTTATCATGTAAAAAATTAATTCAGAAGTATCACCAACCCATCCTTGAATGCGTCTCTGTTTGTGGAAATCAGTAATACTTGTAGGGCATAGTTGTTTACTCAGTTCTACTCGCATCATATTGTATTATGTGTCTCATTCCAACTTGTCAGTAGTGGACTACTATGCAAGTCAAAGAGGAATTGATTTATAACTATTTTACTTTTCAAGAAAAATAAGCATATAAAATTAAGAGAATGAATCACTTAAATGACAGCATGTCTGCTGGATAATGAGGTAGGATCTAGGTAGCATGGAAACTCCTAGACTTTAGCATAGTCATAGCACTTATTCCTTAATTCTCTCTTTCAGCTTCAATAGTTAGAGAGGGGAGCTTCCTCTTCATTTTCTTGTTATTTTTACCAGAAGGACCAGAACATTAGGTTTGAACTTCACATTTTTATTTATTTTAAATTGTTATTTTGCACGAACCAAGATCATCTTTTTTGGTGTGCATAGTGACACCCAGTCAGTGGTGTCAATAAGGGTTGTGCGTGAGATGGTCAGTAATGTTATATTGTCGATACATCCCATATAGTTATAGATGACATAAATGCAGCTAAAATTGTAATAGGGTCAAACTTGTCATGTCAAATGAGGTGTCTTTTGAAATCACTTTATGGTGCTAGAAATTGCACCCCAGCTCCCAAAGATTCGATCCTTATATATTTTATCCAAGACTACGAAAGCAAATGGGAAAGCAACAATTATCTGTCATGGCCAGGCTTCTCTCTCATAAACTGCATTATGTATATCAATGATCGTTCATCTACCTTGGGACCTTTAAGTTGTGGAAAAAGGAAATAAGGCAGCAACAATTTATTAATTTACTTATGCAGTTAGTTTTTATTATTTTAGGAATAATAGATTCATTAGGCAGGTACTATTTTTGTAAATTTTGGTAGAAGTTCGGTAGTTAGTTTCCCTTATAAGAACTCTTTCTTTTGTATCTGGTTTTGTTTGTCTCCTATATAATGGACAGCCTCTCAGAAGGATAATTGTGAATTTTCAGTCAAAGTAAGAATTGTGGGGGTACGGGTGATCTTGGCTCAGTCTTATAAATAAGTCCCAAGAAGAACAAGGAAAACAAATGAAGGGAATTTTTCGTTTGACAAAATATTTGTTGAGATGCAAACCACACGTGTCACTTATAACTTCTCAGTTCAATGTGAATTGGAATTAGGAGTGGGCTGCATTAGGAAACGATGTTTGAGATATTTGTTGTCATAATTATATGCCAGTTGCAACCTAATTGTCCGCACCACCTATCACAATTACTTTAAGAACTACATTAGTAGATTCACCTTGTTTAAGCATAAAATAAATTTTTAAATTAGGAAAATATATTTATTTGGCACAACTATAAACCTTTCAGTCCAGAATGAGGCAGCAAGAATAATACCATCAAATAGCAAGATGTATTGGTAGTATTTTAGTGCAAGATGCATTGAGACGGGGATTCTTCCCTGGGTTTGCCTTGGCAGTATTGTTCAATCAAGCAATTTCTTATTCTCTGTAGACAACATCGTTGACATGTCAACTAGGCCTTTAGAAATAGTATTTATATACTCAAAATTTCAAAAGTATAGTGCGACAGACTGGTGCTTCCTTTTTTCTTTTACATTTTCTCTGTGTTTTATGATGTTCTATTGCAATTGAATGTTCACACGAACACATTTTTCTTAAGTGCATCTGGACTCTCTGTTTATGTGTGGATGCAGAAGTGATTTGGAGTGTGGCCCTATTTTTCATGAATAATCTTCAAATCGCAATGCATGTGCATGATAGTAATCAGAGAACTCCTGATATGTGATTTCTTGTACTTTTTGATTCTAAATTGCTTTTGAAATATTGTTCATTCTTGTATCTGCAGGTGACACTTGTAAAGATGGTAAATGAAGCTACAGCTAATATTCCGGGTTGGGACCCTTGAAACAACTTTTGAGATTAAAGTTGAACATTAGTTCACTGATTGTGGGCTTTCAGTTCAGAGATTAACACAAGCAATGGTATAGATAGGGTAACATTATACTTTACTACTCATACAAGGAGTTTCGTGGATGACCCTTTTTGACTTTTTAACACATCTGTTACGACTGAAATTAGAGTTGCAGTTTTTGAATCTTGGAGTTTATCAGACCTGTAAATTAAACGGTTTTAGATGCGGTTTGCTTTTTGAATGTCTTGTCATTGTTTTTAAAAAAATCTCTGTCCCCTTCCCTGTCTTCCATTCAAAAACTGCCAAGTATCAACTTTCATGGGATAAAAATTGAAAAAACAGGAGAGAAATTAATAACTGTTAAAATATAATAAAAATTCACACTTGACAGTTTTTGAATGGGAGACTGGGGATTGGGGATGGATTTTTTTCTGCTTTTGAGGAACTTGTTGTAGTCTATATTGGTTGATTGAGATTGGTATTCCATTTATTGTAGCCTTTCAAAAAATGTTGTTATTACCGTGAACCGTAATATATTTGAACAATTTGTTCACCGTGGACTCCCGGTTTTCCAGAAATAAGTCCGGCTACTATATGAATTCTACTGTGATGTTTAAAAGGATAAAGTTAGAACTTTAATGTTTTGAACTTATGCTGCTTTGGTAGCAAAATGTATCCTTTTCTTACTTTAGACTAAGTTCTCTTTTGCTTCTTTACAGTTCATTTATGTTTCAGTCAATTTACTTTAGCTATAATTTCACCTGCACACATTTCAGCACACAAGTAGTTTGTCAATTTCGTACCCAATTTGTCAAAATTGAACAACCACCAAACCTGATAGTATTTTCTTGACAAAGTATTCTTTGTCAGATCACCAAACACTGCCAAACCCCAACCTTCTCAACACTGAAACAAATTTTCTTAACCAATTGACCTGTAACTGGGTTTGGTCCAACATCTGCACCTCAATTTTCATCTAATCTAAACTTCACATTTCAAGAAAATCTCTCTCTATTTATGTACCTTAAAATTTCCATTCAGTGACTTACTTCCATAATGCAAAATATGGCTTCTTGTTTCCACATACAAACCTCAGACCAAGAAGACTTAACTGTCCTCTTTTCTGCTTCCAATTCCCCGGCAGAATCCACCAGCGGCTCCTCCTCTTTCCGCCACTCACCAACACCGCCACCACCAACACATGATCTTCCTCAAGTTTCTTACCAACTCACTGTAAAAAATCTTTCTTACACCATCAATCCAAGCAGGTCCATTTCTCCGTTCTATCGTTTTCTTCAAAAGCCTAAGCCTATTGATATACTCCATTCTGTCTCTTTCCAAGCAAGAAGCTCCGAGATTCTTGCGATTGTCGGTCCTAGTGGTACTGGGAAGTCTAGTCTTCTCCGCATAATTTCTGGCAGAGTTAAAGACGAAGACTTTGACTCGAAGAGCATATGGATCAATGGTCAGTATGTGTGTAATCCAGCTCAGTTGAGGAAGATGTGTGGATTTGTAGCACAAGAAGATAATTTGCTTCCTTTACTTACGGTGAAGGAAACTCTAATGTATAGTGCAAATTTCAGGCTGAAAGAGACAAGTTCGGAAGAAAAGGCGAAAAGGGTAGAGATATTAATGGCGGAACTTGGACTCTCGCATGTTGCTGATAGTTTTGTTGGAGATGAAGAGAATAGAGGGATTTCGGGTGGAGAAAGGAAAAGGGTTTCTATAGGAGTTGACATAATTCACGATCCGGCGATTTTACTTCTCGATGAACCGACTTCTGGCCTAGACAGCACTTCAGCTCTTCAAGTTATCGAGCTGCTTTCTTCAATGGCGAAAAGGAGGCAAAGAACGATAATATTGTCGATACACCAACCGAGTTACAGAATTCTTCGACATATTCAGAACTTTTTGATTCTTTCTCATGGTTCTGTTGTGCACAATGCAAGCTTGGATTCATTGGAGGAAAATATAAACAAGTTGGGATTTCAAATTCCGTCTCAACTAAACCCTCTTGAGTTTGCAATGGAAATCATTCACAAACTCGAAGAAGACTCAAAACCAGAATATACTAACTTGTCTCACGTGGGAAATAATCACCAGCCGTTTTCCTACTCGATGTGGCAAGAACAAGATGCCACCAATGCTCAAGAAGGCATCAAACAAAAGGGTACTTGTAGTTTTATCAATATCTTTGAGATAGTAATTTTATGCTCAAGGTTTTGGAAGGTCATTTACAGGACTAAACAGCTATTCTTGGCAAGAACAATGCAAGCTCTTGTTGGAGGATTCGGGTTAGCGAGCGTATATGTAAAATTACGAAAAGATGAAGGAGGAGTTGCGGAAAGACTCGGACTTTTCGCATTTAGCCTTAGCTTTCTTCTTTCTTCAACAGTGGAAGCACTTCCGATATACCTTCAAGAAAGGCGTGTTCTTATGAAAGAAGCATCAAGAGGGGCTTACAAAATCTCATCCTACATGATAGCTAACACCATTGTTTTCTTACCATTCTTGTTTGCAGTTGCAGTTATTTTCGCTGTGCCAGTATATTGGATAGTAGGGCTAAATTCTTCCATGTCAGCCTTCCTGTTCTTCACATTTGTTGTGTGGGTTATAGTTTTGATGGCTAGTTCGTTAGTTCTCTTCTTAAGTGCAGTGTCTCCCGATTTCATATCGGGGAATTCGTTGATATGCACTGTTCTCGGAGCCTTTTTTCTCTTCTCAGGATACTTTATTCCAAAAGAGAATATACCAAAGTATTGGATGTTCATGTACTACGTTTCACTTTATAGGTACCCATTGGATTGTCTGCTTACAAATGAATATTGGAGTTTAAGAAGTGAATGTTTTTCTTGGGGTGTTAGTAATGGAAATGGGACGAAGTACTGTTTGGTAAGTGGGAATGATGTGTTGAGAAGTAGAGGATTGGAAAAGGATAAAAGATGGATAGATGTTGGGATTATGTTGGGGTTTTTTGTGTTTTATAGGCTGCTTTGTTGGATTATACTTGCTAGAAGGGCTTCAAAAACAACATTATAACAATGTTCAATCTAAATCACTCTTTTTTCAGTTGCAGTATATTATCTATTGTACCAGACTTTTGTCTCATCGGGCCTTTCTTTACTATTACATATGTTCTAGCTTTACATTACTGTCTTCATCACAAAAATTTGCTTTTGCTAGCCCACATACTGTTGTTACTTTTCAAGCTATTACTCCAATAAATAATTTGATTCTTCATACTATTTAAATCATGACATGGAAAAAGCAATTTATAAAACCTGTTCTGAGCCACTAGGTCTTGCAAAGCAAACCAATTCGTTAGTAGGCCTCTCACATTTTTATGATAAACAGAAACCACATTCTGGTTTTTAATTGCAATGTATCCATCTGGTATTGAAGGATTAATTTAGATAAGCAATGAAGGAAATGCCTCGAGGCGTGAGATAATTTCAGATCAGACCCCACAAACCTGCAGAATTAATGCCCTAAATGGTCGCCGTCGTTTCAAGAAATAAAAGTTCCTAGAAAATGAAGCTTAGTACCAAAACAAACACAATCAGGAAATGTGTCTGCATTGCACAATTACAAACTTACACGATAGAACATTCATTCAACAAAGGAAGTAATGTTTTTCCAGAAATTATTCAAACAAGTTCAGAATCTAATCCAACTCCACCAAACAGAAACAAAAACTAAAACCCACTTAACAGTAGTAATGACTTGTTCTGAATGGTATACTCAGACAAGCATTTATCACACACATAAGAGAAACAACGTAATTATGATACCTAAACATGCACGTAATAATACCAATAGACCCAACTCCAACTGTCCAATTTCTACCCTTTGACCAGACAGACATACAGACAGAACTCTCCACAATAAACAAACTGACCAAACTACTTTTAGTTATAGACTGCCAGTCGTTGACATGAACCAGCATTTCCGACACGGCCAGGGCTACTATCATTAAAGTTGAGTGTAATGGCATTTTAACTTTATTTTCATCAACTCCTCCCAAATATAAAAGCCCCAAAACCCTTAAATAATAATACATTCTATCTCCAACCAACGTAACCAGATCAAGGCATTTACTTCTTAGGAATTTCGCACAATAAAGATGTTTCAACTTTTGTTATCCCCTTCCAGGAGAGCTCCGCGAAATCTGCATCATTGAAAAAACCCAATACGGGCACCAATAAGAGAAAAGGGACAAACTTCTTCCCGTCTGCCATAAATAAACTGTGCATATACTGGTATAATAACTGGATCAAATTATTGATAAAAAAACCTGGATCAAATAAATGCATGATTAACAAGGTATCCTTGCAAAGGAACTTATAAATTAGTCCAAACTACCATGAGACAAAAAAAACCAATATGTCTGTATCAGTGCAAGACAGATCAGAAATACTCGCAAGCAAGTGAATGTGATATTGCAGACCGTACTGCACCAAAATTACAAAAACCATGCCTATTTAAGCAGTAGGATGCGGCTGAAAGTCAACCAATTACTACACTTTACTATATCTCATCAGATTGCAAAGTTATGGAAGGCATTTATGATACTTTATGATATCTCATCAGATTGCAAAGCTATGGAAGGCGTTTTTTAGGCTCATAAGATAGCGAATTTTTGCTATTTGAACTTTAGAAATCCCAATTGAACCGAAGTAGGTAATAGGTAGATACTAATCCTATAACTGAAATCATGCAAGTGATATATTTCAAACACCGATTTAATGCTGTTGTAGTCACATGTCAACAGAAAAGACTTTTACTACCCACCCAACCCAAATGCACAAATTATGGAATGCCTTTCTGGGGTTTGAATATAAGAGGAAGACTAAAGGAGAAGGAGAGCACTTACTTGTTCAGTAGCAAGCGCCCGCAAAGAGCCACAGCCACCATTCTCCAACAAAAAACTTAAAAATTCTTGAAACTTGATTAAGGCTGCAAAGTTGGAGTTATACTTGGTAGCAAGAGGACGCAGTACATTCACCAAAGTCATTCTCGGAACCTAATGACCAAAAGCATGTTAGAGTAGAAAAAATCAATAAAGGGCACCTGTATAGTCTAACTCAGGATTTGGTAGGCTGGAGAACATATTATCTTACCTTCAATGCTTTCATACTCTTCTCACACGATATAACGACCACCCCAGATGGACTTCCCATGATATTGTTCAGGAATTGAAGTAAACTGCTGATTTCCATTAAAGAGTTGTTGCTGCATCTGCTGCTCTTGCTGCAATCTCATGTGCTCAAGGGCCGGGTAATTAGGCAAGCCATTCTGCTTTTCAGTCTGGAACGGCACCGATGCCACCTGTTTGCCAGGAAAAGGAAAGCTAACTGTACCAGGGAAGCCGTTACTGTTATTCACAAACTGAGGCATTGCTTGAGAGGTGATACTAGCACTGTTGAGCACAGAGCCCATTGTAGATGATGGCAAGTGATATCCATCTAACCAACTATAATCATCTGCCAGCGGATGTTCATTGACCAAATCAGATCCAGGAAGAGGTTCATTCACTGATTTAGCAGGAACATTACTAAAACCTGGGGGCGGACCAACGTGCCTTACAGGACGGCTCACAGGACCTTTTCTTGAGGCTGCTGGTGCAGTTGCAGACATCTTTAAAGAATAACTTTCAGGAACAATTCCAGAAAATGCAAACATATTGGCCTTAGATGAAGCCAAAGCATCAGGAATTTTGGTCTGATTGTAGATACCAGTGGTAGAGTTCATGGTTGAAGGCTGGTGGATGGGCATTGAGTGTGCAGTAGCATGTACGAAGCCTAAGTCTTTTGGAAGATCATGTTCTATGGCATGCCCATCCTCCATGAACCTGACAGCTTTTAAGCTATTTGCAAGTGTGGAAGCTTCTTCCATCAACCACTTAGAGGAATGAGGTTGAATCGGTTGTAGATGTGGAGAATTAGTACCAGAAGACACAGATTTCTGAAAACTTGTATCAGCAATAGCTTGTTGCATCATGTCAAGACGAGCTGAAGCAGAACCATTGTAGAATTTCGTATCACCAGAAGATATTTCTGGATTCAGTTTCAAGCCATCATGAGGGACCCAACTTAGAGTATCATTATGCTTCTCTGTCAATGCAGGCCTGAAAACAATTACTTCATCATCCTCATCTGCTTCCACATATGACTCAGCACTAGGCTGCAGAACCCCGATGTTAACTGTTTCCTCATGCTGAATTTCTTGCAAAACACCATTTGTCTTTGGCAAGGCAGAATCAAAGGTTAGCATTCCATCATCGGAAATTTGAGGCTCCACACCTATAACAAATTTCTTCATCCTCGAATCATAATATATTGTTTTCTGATCAATCCGAGCTATGTTCGCTAGAGCCTTTCCTGCAGCAAGGATTCTTTTCACGCGTGCAACTTTTTCCTTGCTTCCATTACTTCCAAAGGAATGTTTCCTTGAAAAATCTAAAATGGATTGAGCAGGGAGAAGTGGTAAAAACCCTCTCAATTCAAAATCTTCCCACAGTGCAAGCCGATTTCCAGTTTCCCCTTCTTCGTAGTGAGTCATCTTATAAAAGCATGTATTGTCTTCATTATCATCAAGGGACTTTGACCAAAATGATAAGATCTTGTTCAAGAATGATGTGCAATGGTTCCAAAAACCACGTCTAATAGCTGCTTGTTTCTCATCTGCATCACTGCCTGATGCAACATCAGGACAGCAAGCCAGCCATTCCATGAAGACTAATATACCAGGTAAAAGGTAACTTGATGAAGGATCATGTAACTGCACAAACCTCTCCATAATGTGTCCCATCAAATAAAAAACAGCAGTAAATGAGTTTTGCAGAAGAACAGCACGCTGCACGATTTCCGCATATGTCTGACCCTCGGCCTCCTTTTTCACATTGTGAACTGTAAACACAAGAATCGAGATAAGCCGTGTAATGAAGAGGGCATTGTCACCAGAATCTGCACCAAAATTTAGCTCCTCTTCTGGTCCAGAAGAAAGTAGATCACAGAATTCTGAGCTAACCGAAGAAAGGACTTCAGCAAATGTCTCTAAACTGGAAAAATAACATGAGTACATAAATAAATAAGCTGCATCTGCCATAGGAATTTACAAAATTGATCCCTGTCTATGAGAAAGTACCTTGTGCGAGTGAATAAAATCCCATTGAGGCGGACAAAACGGATGCAAAAGGATTTATACATATCATGGATACTGGATGTCTTTCCATTGGCAACATTAGCTTCCGAGTTTGTGTCTTTAATTGCAGGTTTTGGTTCCGCTTTCCCTCTCACCTTATTCAAGCGTGCAGATGAATCTTTAACCATAGAAACTTTGGTATCTCCAATCAGTTGAGTGTAACTCTGCCGGTTCTGCAATACAAGAAATTGCAAATCCAAACAAGTTACTAAAGGCATTTCTACAGAGACAAACACTAAACAAATAATCTTCACAATCATCACCAGAGACTTGCAAGCAGTCCATAAGGTGAATCCACTCGTTCAATAAAAAATATTAACCAGCTCCTATATTGTAAATTTCAGTTTAAATGCAACAAGTCAAGAACTCCTGGAAATGCAATTTTAATCGGCTCTAGTATAAGTAAGGCATGTTCTCAACCCAAATTGACTCCAAAACCAACAACTTCATCAGAAGTGAAACCTTGAGCATAAAGCTGTCAATGGTAAGATATAAACAAATTTCTCACCCCACTCCAAAAATAAAAATTGGCATTTTACATTGTTCTACCACTTCATAACGAAAACATCTCAAAAATCATAATATACAGAATGGCATAAAATTGAATAAACTAAGCTCAAAGGAAAAACACCTTCTCAAAAGCAACAATCAAGTTATCTCGTGCAGTTGAAAAGGGGATATCAACTGCCAGGCTTCTAAAATACCGGTATACTGTCACCAACTCATCTCCCGAATAAGAAGCCAGAATAGCAAGCTGGGGGAACCAGAGCAGGCGTTAAGATAGTCAAATATAAAATCATACCAAAAAGGAAAGTAAATACAACAACAGCATTCAAGGATGAACCTGATGATGGGGGTTCCCATTCGATGGCCAGAGAGATGCAGCTTGTAGGTAGTAACTTGAAGCCGCTGCATGCTCACGTGTTTTGGAGTCACCATCCCCATATAGTCCCTTGTACCTTGCAAGATCCCCCAAGTATATTAAGCAACGGTGGCATGAGATCAAACCTTTCTTCATGTCAGCAGATTTTTTGCCATCTTTCTCCATGACAACTTGATTATCTGAATCGTCAGAGAAATAACCGAGAGGAAGACCATATTTGGATCTGATTTTCTGGATTAAATCATGATAAAAACCAGTTGCTTCAGATAGAAATGTTTTAAACTGCAGCCTTATTTTTGCAATACGGTCAGGGCGTGCAGGAACTTTTGCACCCTGAGATGTATTTGAGCCACTAGAAGCTAAAGAAGCAGTAAGATGAGCTCTTAGTTCCTCTATACGTCTGTAGTGCAACTGCCATAAAGCATATTCTATATTGTGCTTCTCAGAGAAACCATGATCCTCAAGAACTATAGATTCATAATTCTCACGTATTTGTTGCCATGCATTAGGATCTGATGGAATTCTTGCCTGAGCTGACTTGCGACGCTTATTCTCCAGCTCAATATTCTGTGGAAAGAAAAAAAAATGATTATTTTGGACCAGAACAAGTAAAAATAGCTTATATACATAAGAACATTATATAACGCTGTTGTTTGTGTGTGTGTGATGGCGAGAGAGCAATCAGCGATCATGAGATAATCAGGTAAACAAAAAGGAAAGCACACACAATACCTTTTCATAAAGGCGTTGTGCACGCTCCCGCGAAGAAGGAGCTGAGATTTTATCCATCTGCACAATCATCATCCATCAAAACACATTTGACTACTTTCAGATCACATTCGCCTGCAAAAAGCCAGAATATCACTCACAGCTTTTATACTACATATAATCTTACATCCATGTTCAATTTTAAAAAAGAATTTGCAGTCACACAGAACACATGAACATAAATCTCAATTTCATAAGTATCCGAAGGCTTCGATGTCGAGTACTAAACTTAACTGTGCTAGTAAAACATCATCAGCCGAAAATAGTGGTCCAATAACAACATAACAAATGCTAGGCTTCACTCTAAATAATTAGTTCACAATTCATAATCTTTTTCTGGACAATCTTAATATATATAGAGATAATATAACTAACATCATCAATTAAACATCCCTTACAAAATACAACATACTCCATATCGAGCACAAAAACACATGAAACTCATGTTGTTCTTCTCCGTGTTGCATAAACCTACCCACTCAAGCAATGCATAGTACTTCACAACTCAAAGCACTCAATTCCTCCATATTAACACAAAAAGAAAATAGACATTAAGAAAAAGACAACAATTATTTCGTCCAAAATATAAATAAACAAAACAGAGGGGCACGAATTCAATTGAGTACACAACACAGTCAAAAAAGGGCCATATACATAGAAAGACTTCTCTAGTTTCAGGTAAACCTAAAAACAATAAAAAAAAAAAAACAATAGATAGCAAATAGAGATAACAATTAATACATCAAATATCTTTTACATAGTCACTTATCTTCCAAAAGCACAAAAGGATCAAACAGACAAAAAGCCCAAACTCAAATCAATAACTATTGATCCAGTAAATACTAGATTCTCAAATTCATCAATACGGCTAAATAATTCCAAAAAAATTAACAAGAACTGCAAGTCCACGGTAAAACCCCAAGTCAACAGCTCGATTTGAACCAAATTTCAATCAGAAAGACGAAATAACAGGACATGGTTCTGCTGTTTCCTTCTATATACAATCAAAGAATCAAATCCAAAATAAACAATACCACAAAAATATAACCAACCCTAAAGTTTGCGCACAATAAAATAAAAACATAAGATAGGACAACTAAATCCGATCTGGCGATCTTCACATCAATCAGTTTACATACCTAAATTCAATCACGAAGAAGCGTAAAAAAATCTTGTGTTCGAAAGGGGAAAAAGAAAGCCAATAAAAGGAAACTTGAATTGAAAAAAAAAAAACAAGATGCAGAAGGTTAACCTGTCGAAAACAGATCTAGAACGATTTGAATTGCGGGATCAATGCATCGGGGCGTGTATTGACGAAGATTGAGAAAGAGAATTGAAATTAATTTCGGATTTAGGGTTCGTATGTTTGGTGGGGAGAGAGAGAGAGAGAGAGGGAGAGAGAGAGAATGGGCTAATGGTTCAATGAGGGAGGATTAGATGAGGCTACAAATTCAATGCCTTTTGGTCTCTCCTTCGACTTCTCAGGCGGCAGTTCTTCTCTCCCGAAACGGCACCGCTTCATTTCCTACCTCATTTAAACCTAACCGTATTGTTTTTCATTATGTTTATCTCATTTTATTATAATTTAGTATTTTTTTCAAAAAAATTTGTAAATATTATATTTTTAAAATATTTTGATAAATATTAATCTGTGTTTTTTGGATTTTTAATTTGAGGCCTAAGTTCCTCCTATGTTTGTTTCTAGGATTCTCTTTTCATTTTCAATTTTTCTTTTTTGTATTTATGTATAACCTGTTATTTTTTATTTGAAATTTGAGAGCATTTTTAATGGATTGTTTACAGTAGTTTACTTCTTGACTCATAGGTATAAATAGACATTGAGCAAAAAAAAATTTACAATACATAATTTATTCAATATGGCAATACAAGTCATCACAAATTTGTAAGATTGTCTATTTAATAGTTTAGATATAGATAATCAAATAGAAAGCTTAGTCATGAAAAATAATAATATATGAATACTAAATTAAGTAGTTTTTTGTTACTTGATTTTTAAAAATAGATACGAAATCTAAATAGACAAGTTATCGTACATAACAATTTAAATTACATGATCTATTTATAAAGGAACATCATATCATTGATTAAAACTTCTATTTCACATGTTACGTAGATTTGAAATTCATAAATTAGATTTTTTTTCTAAGAACTTGATCAATATTGAGCTATATATTTTAAGCATTTTAAGTAAATTTTTATGACTTCTAGTCCTAATAGATGTCTACTCTCTCTCTCTCTCTCTTTCTAATATATATATATATATATATATATATATATATATATATATATATATATATATATATATATATATATA